>PVIU01007572.1:0-90742 GCA_004026605.1 Ondatra zibethicus | reverse complement strand
AGAAGAGATAGGTCCTGGTGTCATTGTTGATGGGTTCTCCATCTGCCAACTTTCGCCGCCACATTCAGAGAGTCTGAGACAGTGTGCCTGAACTAATGGGAGCGCACCAATCCAGCTGGACTGGGACTGAATGAGCATATGCTAAAGGAAATTCTTGCAAGAGAAGACTAAGTAACAACTACCAGTAAACTAAAGTACCATTTATATTGTTTAATATCAAGAAAAATATGTAAATACATTTTCTTTATAACATTAGATTTTAGGTGGTGATACAGCATAACGACTCTTGACATACAAATGATTGCACATATCTGAAGCTGCTATACCTGGAAAGTAAGCTGTCCCCATAAACGCAGAGTGTATTTAGCTTGCAATCCATTTGATGGATTTGTTTACATTCTATAAAGATAAAAGATCAACTACTGTTTTCTTTTATTAGTTCTTTCCCTCATTCACCCGTCAGCTCAGGACATAGTCAAAGTCACAATGGCTACCAGAAAAGTCTTGAGTGTTCTGCTCAGGAGAAGGCCAGGAACAACTCATGTTTCTTTTTTCTTTGTTGCTTCAAAGCAAACAGGCCTGGCCTAAATTACACTGGGAGTGCTTTCCTTCCACAAAGCAGATCAAGCATTATGGGACTCCACGCTCAGCAGTTTAGGCACACTATTCCAAACTAAATAACAAGAAGAAATCCACCACTGTATTACTTCTTTTAAACAATTCAGCATGGCACATTTTTTTTTCATTTTGAAAATGAGATACATATGCCTCTTTCGTCATTATCATATTTACGGTAACTTTTAGTAAACTGAGGCCTACCTGAGGAAGACCACCATTAACATGTGCAAGCTACAAACCTTACTAATCTATAAATTATCTTTGCAAAAGTGGCGTTGTAAAGGAAAGGATTCAAACAACTTTCTAATGCATATTCTGATTAGCTTTGAATTTGGAGTCTTGTTTCTAGGCCATTAGGAGCAATTGAAATCAGATTTTTATTCTCAAGTGGAAGAAGGCTTCACTAAAAGGCACTCACACTATCAGAAGAAAGTACTCTGAATTCCTCCAAGTGATTAAACACAATGCTTTGCCACTTCTGAAGTATTTCCTAAAATAAGAGTAGCTAAAAATAAACTTCCACCTAACTATTCTACAGATATTTTCACAAAAAATGGATTATCTGGTTATCTCACTCTGTAGTTGTTTTTTATATATTGCTATATGGACCTTTTTGTCACTGTAAGAGAAATAGATACTACCATGTGCTTTTTAAAAAAAAATAGTGTGGAAACATAGAAAGTAAATAGTTTAATGTGCTTTGCACAAGAAAAAGACTATTAGTATCATGGTAGGTTTTAATTTCATATTTTTTCTTTAAATGTATATAAATACTAATATGCCCTTATTTACATATGTAAATAGCCAAACATTCAAGTGTATATATTTCCAATAAGTTCAAGTATATATTTCTTTATACTTGTCTTTACATAGGATTTAGAAGTATTACATTTGTCTATGTGCGTGTTACCATAGACTGCTTCCACTGAGTGTGCTCTTATGAGATCACCGCTTTTATTTTACTATACAGTAATTCATTTTTAATTTTATTTTTTCTACTTTTTAATTGAAGATATGTTTTCTCATACAGTATATGTTGATTATTTTCCCTCCCCTGACTCCTCCCAGGTATTCTCCACCTTCCATCAGATCCAAACCCACACCCATCCTTCTGTTTGTTAGAAAACCAACAGGCATTTAAAAATATGATGAAGTAAGATAAAATATAGTAACAAAAAACTAACTCACTGGCCTTTTTTTAATAAATCTTAAAGATACTTTTTAGATATATTATGATTTCCGGGACACACATGGTAGAAGGAGTGGATCAACTCCTGAAAGTTGTCCTTTGACTTTTGCAAATGGCATTCTGACATGCACATATATGTGTGTGTGTGTGTGTGTGTGTGTGTGTGTGAGAGAGAGAGAGAGAGAGAGAGAGAGAGAGAGAGAACTTAAACTTTTTAATTGTCTACCTCTGTGTCTCTGCACCCCACCCCCACTCCCTGAGCATGATGTCACCAGGGATGTCATGAAGAGCTGGGACATGACTACCTCATAATGGCTTGCCAGTTCACTTTTCTAGTGCCATTATGAGAGGCCTCAGAGACAGCTTTCCTTCTTGTGAGGCCTTAGCAAGAAGACCTCAGATCTGAGCGCAAATAGCCCTCAAGGAAGTAGTACTGCCTCTGCCTTAAACTTGGATTTACCAGGCCTCCAGGATCTGTGAAAAGAAGTATCTTTTATTTATAAACTACTGTGTTCCAGGCACTTTCGTCGTGCTTGCCTGGGAAAGTACTATAAATAAATGATTGTTGCTACAGTGGGGAGATTCTTTCAGCTCCATCCTCATTAGACCATTAGTGGGTTTCCAGATAAGAGCAGGTCCCTCCATCTCTCAGGAAGAGAGAGACAGTATGGAGTGCGCTGCTCATTAGTGAGTCTACCGAAAGCCTTTTGAACTAAAGACTATTTGCTTTGGCACTGACACTGACAGCCCGCCTTCCTGTGCTCTTGCTGGAGTTTTCTGGCTACGTTCATACAGGGAGCCTGTCTCTTGGTGAATATTAGGTTCCTCTGTATGATAACTTAGGGTTTTAATGAAGTTTTGTTAATTCATAGAACATGTGTCCTTCCATAGAACATGTGTCCTTTGTGTCTACTCCTTCTCATCTTCCTGGGCTATTTTTTTTTCATCTAGACATTGCTTATTCTCTGTCAGTGTAGTTCAGATTTCCTGTGTGTTCTCTAGGAGGTTGTTCACATATAAATTCAAAATTAAATTTTAAGAACTGTGAAGATGGACGCTATAAAGTAATCCCACACTAGCCCAGAATTGAGTATTTTTATTCAGGGATAGACTTGCAGATCACAGTCCTCTGCACATATGGAGAACAGGAACTGAATCCAGCAAGGGAGAGAGGGTGCATGCTTTACGGCCGCAGTTATAGTTAAGAGACCACGCCCCAAGTGGGTTGGCATCTTAAAGGCTGTTAGGTGAAGGAGTTCCCAAAGCATAACTGTGTTTCTTTCATGGCTTTAGAAGTAAACTCACTGACTTTGTTGTAATGAGCACCGTGGCTGAGTCTAAGCAAGTATTGGTAGTGATACTGAAGGATGAATTTGTGTGCATTTCTGCTCTTCCTGTTTAAGAAGCAAGAGCAGACTTGTTCTACAGCAGCTTTCTCAGGAACTTTGGATCTACATTTTGGCCATTACTGAAGAGCTCAGAGTGCATAGCTTTGTGGGTTACTTGTAACACTAAAAATTATAGCACTTTAAGTTATAATCATCGATTGATTTATTTTAGAGTAGACATGGTTGCCACATGCTTATTAAGAGAAAAGTTCTTTTTTAGTATTTTTTTTTCTTATTGGGTTTGGTATGAGACACAAGGCCTGGCATATGAAAGAAGCACTCTACCACTGACCTCCACCCCAAGGTCTGGAAGACGCTGTCCAACCTTTAAAATGACTTTAGCTGAAAGAGTGACTGTGCCGTGCATTACAGTAATGTATGAATTTTATAATGTCTTTAATATATGGATTCCGGGATGGAAACTAGATTCTTAAACTGTTTCTTCTAGTCTGTTGCCAATCACATTCCCTGTGTCATGTGGCTTTGAAAAGTTCCACTGCATTCTTGTGAGAAGTGAAGGAAACAGACAAATAACACCTTACCATTATTACAAACATTATTATAGATTTTCTTCCTGAGCCCTCTGTCCTACTGAGTAGTCGCTGTCTGTGCAGAATGTGCAAAGGCTTACACAGAACAGAATTGGAAAGAGGATGTTAACTTTATGCCTTAGTGTCTCTTCCTGTTGTTGTGTTAAAATACCCTGACCAAAGCAATGTAAGGGAAGAAAGTGTTTATTTTAAGCACAGAGTTCCAGATTATAGTCCATCCTTTTGGGAAAGTCAGGACAATGGGAACATCAAACCACTATTCACATCATCGCCACAAAAAGGACAGAGAGAGAGAGAGAGAGAGAGAGAGAGAGAGAAATGTATTTATACATGCATGCTAATGCCTTTTCCAATCTTCTACAGTTCAGGACCCCCTGCCTAGGGAGTGGTGCTGCCCACAGTGGGTCAGGACTCCCTGCCTAGGGAATAGTGCTGCCCACAGTGTGTGGGCCTTCTCACTTGAGTTAACAACTCACACACACATACCCACATGCAAACCTGGTCTAGACAATTTTTCACTGAGATTCCCATCTCAGGTGTTTCTAGATTGTGCCAGTTCAACAGAAACAATAACAACAACAACAAACAACACCACAACCCGACCATAAAAACTATATAACACCTACACCTGAAAAGTATCTGTGAAGTGAGTTGCATTCCTCAAAATGTTTGCTTACTTTTGATGGGCTGAGATATATACACAAATTTGAAAACATATCAGTGGACATCTAAATGAAAGATATTAATTCAAGATTGTAGACAGAGGATGCTTGTTTGTTTTCTGGAAGCCCAGACCTGAAATAACCACACAGAAACTATATTACTTACAACACTGCTTGGTGTATTAGCTCGGGATTCCTATTAACTAACTTTTACATCTTGAATTAACCCATTTCTATTATTTTGTATTTTACCACAAAGCTCACAGTTTACCTGTAAGAATCCTGGGCTTCTGTCTCCTTCAGCGGCTACACAGCATCTCTTGCCTTCTTTTCTCCTCTAGCTCTGCTTGAAATTCCTACCTTGCTCTGTTCTGTGCTGCAATAGACCCAAATTAGATTATTAATCAATGATAATGAAACACACTCAGAATATACAGATGGGAACCCTACATCATAAGATCTGGTAACATGAGACGTCATTGTGTGGAACAGACTAACCCTCGCAATGTGTCATCATCATTTGGAACAGTGCTGCACTGACTGGTTTCATTTTGGGTAAGGGAAGAAGCCTTTCTTCCTCTTTTTAAACTCTCTATGATGCTTTTAAGTTTTAAAAACAGAAGTAAATTATTTAGATAGCATTTGAGTCTTAGTGACCACCTATATTAGCTGCCTAAATGTTACCATAATCAATTAATAGGAACAAATTATCTTAAAACATCAGTAATACAATCGATGATCAGAGGCCCCCAACTCAAGGGAGGGTCTAGCACAATGGATTCTTTCTGAAAGTTTAAAAGAAAGAGCTAGCTCATGCCTGTTTCCTTGTCTCTGATGGTCTTTGCCAATCCATGGCATTTCCAAGGCTAAATACACCACTTTAATATCTATCTCCTTTACACGGCCTTCCCCTCAGTTTGTCTCTGTCACAGATCTTCCTCTTCATTCTCTTAGAACATTAAACTTATTAGATAAATCACTCATCCACCTTAAATCTGAGATCTTTTATCTTGGCATGTTTATTACAATAGTGAAATGCATATTTCCAAAAGGATCTCCTTTATAGATATGATGTTTTTGGCAGGAGAGGCACAATTCAGCCAGCTCCTTTTTAGAATTCCCAGATCTTGTATATTCTTGCTTTCTATGGAGATATTTGCATAAGTATAATAAGAATATGCTCTCTGATACTTTCCCTGAAGTGTTATAGTTGCTTTATTTCAAAATATTTGTGGTTTTCTAAGCCTTAGTGAAGAAAATAATTACCTTACTTATGGAGCCGCTGCTTCTAACTCCTCAGGAAAAATAACCCAACACCTAGGATTGCAAAGTCAATTGCTGGCAGTCAAAGAACTTAAACACTCAAAAAAATAAATAACCACAACTAACCAAAATTCCATTTGATAGTACTTCAGTCCCTTAGTTATTCAGCCTGACGTATGGATTTGGTTTGAGAGCTACACCTTATGATGAAATCTGATGGAAAGGGATTCTTGGACTTGGCTTCATGGCCTGGGGATAGAAAAATAGAGGCTTGAAATAAATGTGTCAGCTGAGAGTCTTTATGAAAATACCCAGGCAGATGCTCATCTGTAGACTTGGTTACTCAGGAAACTGAAAACAAAGCCTAGCAGCCCACATGGCAAAGGCAAACACCGACACACCTATGTAAATAACTAGCTCAACCTCACAGCCCTGTTTTATTACCAGTAGTATTCTTTGAGACGATTATGATCACAAAGGGAATAGGCTGTCAAAATTAATGTTATATATCTTGAATAGACAGAAAGATTTGTTGGTGCCTTGTGTAATGCTCTGTTTTGGATTATCTGCACCTTTTATTGTCTTTGTGCTATTTTTTTAATTCTTTAATTTGTAAAAAATATTGATAGCAAAAGATTATTATTATTCATAAAATGCAAATGAATTTACAATGCCTCAACAAAAAAGCCAATAACAAGTCTTTTATAGACTCATTTTAATATTTGTCATTGCACACATCCCTGCTCTTTGAATTCTCTTTTGAAGATAATTCCTAATTCCATCATTTATTAATAGATATTCTATATTAAATAGAAAATAAATCCTGCAATGAAATAAATAAAGTATAAAATTTGCATTTGTTATGCCTATTAAGTATTTGTAAAATACAAGGTATCAAGAAACCTTAGATGTAGTTTCTCTGTTATTTCTAGGAGACACAATCTCATAGCAGACTTCCTGGGTCCTCTGCCTCTTAAAATATTTCCGCCGCACCTCCTGTGGTATTCCCTGAGACTTAGGTGTGGGACTTGTGCTGTAGATGTAGCCCCAGGAGCTGGGTACCATATGATCAGTTGCTCTCAGCATTTTTTCATCTGTGGTCTTCTGTACTGGTCTCTGTCTGATGCAAAAGAAGCTTCCTTGAGGAGGGGTGAGAGCTATGTTTATCTACGGGTATAAGGATAAGTATTTAGAATACACTTAAGAAATATAGTGGTTTAACAAAGAAACAAAAGTAGACTGCCCCCCCCACCCCCAAGATCCATGATCTCGTTAGCCCATAATAGTTTCTAATGTTTCTCTCATCAGATTTCCCTCCTGTTTTGAGGGTCTTACATTCAATTAGACAGCTATTGGTTACTGCCAAGGTATTAGAGCCTCTATTACACTTTAATGGATATCTTAACATGCTAGCTGTTGCTGTGGTTCACATGACAATACAAATCACAGCTGGGTGGTAGTATTGTTTCCCTCCCTTGGAAACTTTCATATCACTTTCTCTTACTATGAAAGCTAGTCGTCAG
Organism: Ondatra zibethicus; assembly: GCA_004026605.1. Lineage (NCBI taxonomy): Eukaryota > Metazoa > Chordata > Mammalia > Rodentia > Cricetidae > Ondatra > Ondatra zibethicus. The sequence goes on along the minus strand of PVIU01007572.1, from coordinate 83,548 downwards.
GGAGGAGACTTTCAGGTCATACTCAGTTGGAACCCTCTGGAAATCATGTCTGAAGTACATGGTGTCTTCAGCAATAGAGACTTACCTTATATTTTGGCAATGGCAATAGCCTATATTGTCTTGGGAACTCTCTTGCATTCCCCTAATCAACAAATTTAAAAAGATTTCTGAAGTTTGGCACTGAGATTTCTTCCAGAGAGATTATGAGTTCTGGCAGAAGCTTGTTGTTCTTGGGAGGAGTATTATTGACCCAAGGAACACAACTTCATTGAAACTAAATATTAAATAATATTAAACTTACCATATTAGTTTATAATATTAATATTATAAATATAATATTAAAATAAAAATATTACTCAGGGTTCTTTAGTTTAACATAACTTATAGAATGAGTGTACACACACACACACACACACACACACACACACACTTTTTATTAGCATGCCCACATGCTGTAGTACAGCTAGTCCAACAATGGCTGTCTGTCAACCAAAGCTCCAAGAATTCCGCAGTTGTTCAGTTCATGGGCCTGGCTGTCTTAGATGGTCATCAGTATATGCTGGAGTCCCCAAGAAGTAGGTGCTAATGCCAATGAAGGGGTGGACTTCCTAGGGAAAGCAAGAACAAGCAGGCAAAGAGAAAGCAAACTTCCCTTTTTCAGGCCCTTTATGTAGGCCACCAGAAAGCATGGCCAGAAAAATGGTGGATTTTAGGAGGTCAAAGATTTTGAGTAAAGATATATCTTCCCGGCTCCAAATTCCAGCTTCAAATGATTTAATTAAGAAAAAGTCCCCCAAAGCTGTGCCAAGTCTTTTGTGTTTCAGTTAATTCCAGGTGTAATCAAGTTGACAACCGTGTGTGTATGTGTGTGTGTGTGTGCATAAAAATGCACTATGTGTCTATAAAATACACACTCATGTATTATCTATAATTTTATGTAAATATAAAATAATACCATGCCTTATTGGTTTTTCCAAAGATCCTTGAAGCTAGTTATCCCTCTTTCCTCCCTCTCCCTCCTCATTCTGTTTTGATCAACTTCCCCAATAAAACACACATGGCACCTCAGTGACATGACTGCCTTATAAGATCTGAACAATAACAACACAGACGGACTTACTAAGGTGGATGATGAGCCTCATATGGCCTCACTCCTAAACAGAGAACTATGGACAACTAATATTTCCTAAGTAGATGTCCCCAAATTGTTCATCCAACACCAAGTGATCAGCCCTGAAATCATATACACATAAACTACACTAAGATTAACTCAATAGGTCGTACTTATATTTTTATGTGCATACATATACAATGATAATTAAAGAAAAAGAGGCCATGAGATTGGGAGGGAAAGAGGGAGCATATTGGGGGAGGGAGGAAAAGAGGGGGAAGGACTTAATTACATTTTAATATTTTAAAAAATTCAAAATAAAAAATAATTTGGATCAAAAAAATTGTCAGTAAACTTTGGGATGGAGGAAAATTCCATACATTGACTTATCTATTGTTCATATCTTAATATAAGAAGTAACCTCATAAAGTAAATGACTGTGCTGTGCTCAGGACTAATATGCCTGGAAGTGCGAATGGTGCCCCAGGAAGGCTCAGCGAATGCTGAGTGAGGGCAAGAGCAGCTTGAGTGTGCACCCTCTGAGAAAAGCATTGCACTTTCCTTACACAAGTTTTTGAGTAAATATTTTAACTAATATTCAATGAAGGATTCTGGAGAATTGACAGTAATATGAACATTGTCACTGGTCAAATTAATAATATGAATAGCTATTTAGTATTATTATTGGTTTATATATAATATTATCTAGTTTATATACACAATGTGTTATAAAATATGTTAATATCTTAAAATTATTTTACCTATGCTAACACTTTAATGAAATTTAATCTCATAAAGCAAAAGAAGTTATAATGTTATTGGCAATGCATAAGCTAAGACAAACTGGAAAATAGCATAGCATATTATTTAGTCTCCTTTGCCCCCTTGCACACCCTAGTTTCTGTTTTTTGATCTGGCACACTAAGCGTGCAGGCTGACTTCTTGGTTCTCTTCCGTCTGTGGACAAATCCCTTCTTCCTCCATGGGAGAGAATCAAACTACTTAGAATTTCCAAAGTGTTCTTATCATAGTTTCCTTATGATGCAATTCTAGCTCCATGCAATAATTAGCAATAGCCTTGACTTCCATATGTATTTTTCTTAAACCAATGTGCTTGAGAATGTGTTGTGGTGAAGACCGAAGCTGATTCCTCTTTCTCATCTGCTATGATAGTATACCAATTCTTCCTTAGTAAGCATTGTAGTTGTCATACAAAAATATGCTATTATTTGCTTCAATATGTAAAACTTCAGGGCACTAAGCGAAGGTACAATAATATCCCTTTTAATAAAAGATTCATTCAAACATATGTTCCTTTGATGAATAAACAGTCATCATAATTTAAAATATAAAATCTCATTAATATAGTTGTCTGATTCATGATGCCACCATTTGAGATGCTAGGTGGATGAGGGAAATATTACAAGGTCCCAGTGGCAGCAAAGCTTCAGAAGACCGACAGCTAATAAGATATGAAGAATCCATTTTCTCCAGGGATGAATTCCCTAATCAATTACACAATCCCAAGTGATCAGCTAAACACAAGCACACTTAAGCAACACTAAATAGAGCCATTAAGTTGTGTGTTACAATGAGAATTAAAGAAGAAGTCACAAATCTGAAAGAAGAGTTGGGAGGGGAATGTGAGCAGAGGAAGGAGTGGAAGCAATGTGAATATAGTACTCATGGATAAAACTCTCCAAAAATAAGTTAAAGTATGATGAAGTGATTGTTTGCATGCCAGTTTCTTGGGGGAATTGTTGTTTGTTCGTTCCGGCTGCCCAGCCATGAAATAACCACTCAGAAAACCATAGTATTTGCAATACTGTTTGGTCAATAGCTTAAGCATATTTCTGGCTAAACTCATATCCTAAACTAACCCATCTCCATTAATCTGTATATTGCCACGTGGCTATGGCTCAAGTTCCCAGTGTCTGTCTCAGGAGGCGAATCCATGACTTCTCCCTGACTGCACCTCCTTCCTCTCAGCATTCAGCTTAGTTTCCCCACCTAGCTCTGTTTCCCTACAGCTCTGCCATAGGCCCAAAGCAGTTCCTTTATCTATCAAAGGTAATCACAGCACACAGAGGGGGATCCCACATCACCAATAATCATGATATGGAATGTTAAGTCCAGAATAAAAGTTAAACTTTTTAAAAGGAAAAACTAAAAATTCAAGACTGACAAGACATCTCAGATGGTGGGTGTGCCTGTTGCCAAGGCTGTAAACTGAGTTTGATTTCTGCAAAGGACATGATGGAAGGAGAGGAACAACTTCTGCAAGTTGTCCTCTGTCCTTCACAAGTGTTCTTTGGCCCACACATGTTCACAACCCCCACATGCGTGCGCACGCATCCACACACACATTTTCACATATACACATACACACATGCTCACACCCACCCACTGACAGACACGTTCACCCCCCCACATGTTCATACCTCCCCATGCATCCCCCCATGTTCACATACACGTGTATGCACACATTCACACACACCCACACCAACACTTGCTCACACACACACATGCACCCACACACATGCTAGCACACATCCACACACACGCATGCACACACACATGTTCACACACACACGACAAATTCAAATACAGCAAAACATTTTTTAAAAACTTTAATTTCAAGTTAAATATATATATTTATGACAGCTGAGGAAAAAAAAAAGTTAGGTTAATGTAAAACCTTGCAAACACCAGTAATTCTACATCAGACAAATGTGTGTTGAAAAGAGAAAGAAAAGAATATTTCAGGGAGAAAGACATGAATCATACTGAAATTCCATAGATGCTCATGAATATTATGATAATGGTAGATGCCAAATACCTTTTGCATTTGTTTTGGCATTCCAAACATGCGTGTTAAAAGAGTGTTCTAACAATTGTGCATGTAGGAATGTCTACGGAACCCAAATGGGTGTTTTATTTTTTCTGTGTGTGTGAGACCCCGGGCTTAAACCACAGTGTCTATATGGTAGGAATGGCATAGAGATGTTGATCCCAGGCTTAAACCACAGTGTCTATATGGTAGGAATGGCATAGAGATGTTGATCCCGGGCTTAAAGCACAGTGTCTATATGGTGGGAATGGCATAGAGATGTTGATCCCGGGCTTAAACCACAGTGTCTATATGGTGGGAATGGCATAGAGATGTTGATCCCGGGCTTAAACCACAGTGTCTATATGGTGGGAATGTCATAGAGATGTTGATCCCGGGCTTAAACCACAGTGTCTATATGGTGGGAATGTCATAGAGATGTTGATCCCGGGCTTAAACCACAGTGTCTATATGGTGGGAATGGCATGGTGGCAGGAGTGTGAGGAGGCTGCTCACATGTCATCTGCGGTCAGAAAGCAGAACAACTGAGCAAAACAAGCTTCCTAAATTTAGTTTTTTTCCTGAGTCTGGGGTTTTAGCCATGGAGTGCTGACACCCATGTTCAGCATTACTCTTCTCTTCAGCTATACTTTCTCAGAACTCTTCATAGACACAACTAGAAGTGTGTCTTCTACAGGATTTTAAGTAAAATCAGGTTGATTATGAATATTAATCATTACACCCACTAAACACTGGCAATCATTCCCAATCAGTTATTGTCTTCCTACCTGTGACTTATTTCTGTTTAACTAACTCAATGTTACTCAGGCATTTCTTGATTTTTATTCATAGGAAATCACTCAAGCCAATATAATACAAGATTTCTGCAGACCATGTAGAAGAAGACAAATTCTCTTTGTTAACAAAAATGAATAGAAATGAAATTTAATAAAATTATGGCTGATATTTTGTGGATTAATTCTACTATTATCACATGTGAGCAGCTCAGGAGGATGAAGTTTAATGCCTGATAAATGCTAATACTTTTCACTATACTCCCTTAGCCCCTTCAGGCTATCAAAAGTTTTATATACAAATTTTATCAGGGGCATTTGGTGTGGATAATCAACAGGTAGGATTAGAAATAGTGATGTCAGAGGGAAAATATGGTTGCAATTTTCATTTTTGAGGTCAAACTCTGGATTATTATATGTAACATTTGTAATTTAATGATATTTATAAGTACATAAGCTCACAAATTAACAAATATTTAGGTGTTCGACAAGTGTGTAAATATTTTAGCTTGGAAGACTTATTCTATCTCTTTGCCATGAAGTCAGTGATATTTTGAATACAAATGCACACACACACTCACACACACACTCACATACACACACACACACACACACACACACACACACACACACACACACAGGGAGAGATGACAAAGAGAAATACAGAGAGAGCCAGGGAGGAATGGAGAGAGGAGAGAGTGAGACAGAATTTAATTAAATATTTTTCCCACAAGGGTTGTCAAATAATTATATCATACATCAAATTATGTCGAGAAAACATTAGATTCATCTTGTCCTTTGGATATTGGTCAAGTCAATTAGTTGGTTTTTAATTTGTTTGGTGATTTGGATATGTTTGCCCTAATGCCTAATGAGAGACCTGAGGCTTTTGCAGGATTTATTTGCACATTTTCAAGAGTTTTGTGTACCTAGGTTGAACGTCCCTCAGAGCACTTCCAACCCACCCAGAACTGGAGCTTAGCTGGCGCGCAGAGGCTGGGGCATTCACTTGCTTGTCGGGCCGCTCATCACACCAGCTAGTGCATCTCCTTTTAGCCAGAATAAGCAGGGAAACACAATCTAAAATTGAGTCTACTTAGTTTGCATGCCAAGTAGTGTGGAAATATGAGGAGGTGGTAGCACCCGAAGAAAAGGATAGCTGAGCAGTGTGAGTTGGATCCCTGCCTCACGACCACAGCTGCTTCACAGTTTGCATCTCAGACTACGATTAGTGGTATTTGACACCCTTGCTCATCACTTCTTTACTGAAATGAAACTTTGACTTGGCCTCTGGCATGTGGACTTGTAGGGGTCTCCTGCTCTCTCTTGTATTTCCCTGCCTCCTCTTTGGTGCTCCTTCCCTGAGTTTTGTCATATTCCCCTACTGCTAACCATTAACAAATTTACCAGCCAGTCTCTACCTGTTCATATATCAAGTGATTTTATCTTTAACATAGCATTTAACTCCTATTCAGGAAACTTTCAGATAGAAATTTTGTAAACTGGCTCCCTTGCTAAAATACAGTCATATACCAAGTCACTTACTCATATTTTTCATCAGTCTATGCAAATCTTATTTTTATCTGTTCATTAATTCCAAAATTTAAAATTATAAATTCCCAATTTGAGCTCATACCCACATTTTCTAACTGCATAGCTTGAAAGTAAAGTAATATTAGAAAAAATAATTTCTTCACATCACAGTCACAGGGATCTTCATGTCACAGTAATGAAGATACCGTCACATAGGATGATCTTTATGTCACATTCATGACAATCTTCATGTCACAGTGATCTTCATGAGACAGTCACAGTCAGGATACTCTTCATGTCACACACAATGCTCTACACATTGTAAACAAGGCGATCTGCATGTCACACACACAGGGATCTTCATGTCACACATGATGATCTACACATCATAGACAAGGAGATCTGTGTGTCACACACACTGATCTTCATGTCACGCATGATGATCAGCATGTTACAGTCTCAGCGATCTTCTCACAGGGTCTGTGCCTTTCCCTTCTGCTGTTAGGCAGTCTTTCGGTGTTCAGATACAGGGCTCCCTCTTGACATCAGCCTGCCATGCTCTCATTAAGACACTTGCATTTTGCCTGAGTGCATCATCTCACTTCTCACTTTTTCCCCTGTTGTCTAGTTTCTCACCCTAGCGAGACTGGCACAGGGATACACTAAACTCTTGAAAAGAGGCAAGTCGAAAATGTTTCCCATGATTGATGAGCCTGACTTTTTCTGTACCACCAGGTGTTACATTTCTCTTACAATCTTTTTATACTGTTTGTGAGGTCCTAACTACTTGTCAAGTCTGTTGATGTGGTACGTCAACATTTCTGCTACTTCAGAACATACCTGTGTCTGTCTTAGTTACTTTTCTGTTGCTGTGAAAAGACACCATGAGCAAGACAACTTAGATAGGAATGTCTTGAACTGGGTGCTTGCTTCATTGGGTGAATTTATGACTACCGTGGTGGGGAGCTTAGCAACAGGTAGGCAGGGTTGATACTGGGGCAGGAACTAAGAGGAATGTGTTAAGAGGACAACTATGAGACAGATAGTCAGACAGATGCTGCTGTGCCTGGTGTGGGCTTTTGAAACCTAAGAGCCAGTGACTCCCATCCCCCAACAAGGCCACACCTCCTAAATTCCTACTGACAAAGAATTCAAATCTATGAGCCTATAAGGGCCAGTCTCACTTAAAGCATCCCAGTGCCCTACCTCTCCCTGGAGTCTCGCTGTTTATCACTGTGGAGGTAGCCTCCCGGCAACCATCCGATTCACAGATGTACAGACAACTGTCAATCAGTAAGGCTTTCATGAGTACCTTGTAAAATAGCTGCATTATCCAAAAAGAAAAAAAACAATTAAAATGAAATATAGAAAAATGAACACCAAAATGTCATAACTTACCCAGGTAAGATGGGTTTCCAAATCATTTTCTTTTCTTCTCGGTAGCAATGGAGGGCCAATAATGCCAGAAACCCCAGGACTGCTTTCAGTACTGCCTACTTGCTTATACTGTCATGGTGTAAAAAGAGAAAACTTTTCCAACATTTTTAGGCACTCAAAATTCTGGCACTAGAATTGAACTGCAGCCAGTATAAATGAATAGCTTTAAGATAGCAACAGAAATAATTAATTGGAATTCCCAAGCCAGATGTCACTAGTGCCAGAATCCACAAAACCGAGCCTAATTGTAGGTCAGTCGCTGACCACACCAGGGAAAAGAAAAGAGTAAACAAATAAAAAGCAGGTCCAAGATCTGCAGACAACAGTTTTTACTAGCTAATTTCTTGTGCTTTTGAATCCTGTGTAATGTCCAATGATTTCATTACTTCTGTCCCTTTCCGCCCAGCATCACTAGCTGTGCTTTTCTTGGTACCTTCACAACCATCATGCTCTCCGTGCACGTTTCCTTCTGGAGTCCCGTGTACCCAGCTACCCCACAGCAGAGCCAAAGTTCTGAATTCTTCAATCAGTGGTCAGAGCCAGGGATCCTCACATTGGCTCCCACCCCTTACCACCGAGCCACAACACTGCTGATCTTCCATGTGCTTCTGGTTACAAGTTTATATTTGGATCCGAAAAATGAGATCTGCTCAGACTCCAGGGCCTGATAAACTTCATCCTCCTGAAGTTCACTGGCATCATTACTATTTCCAAGAACAATGAAAGTATGAAATGCGTACTTCACATTTATATAGTGTGGAATTCTTCACTAGAAGAACATCCATATTCATTATGTAAGCCTAGATTTGGGATGCTTCCTGGAAAAAAAATAGATGTCTCCATTTTAGTTCAGTAATAACATTTAATTGGTTTTCTCAAAATATTATTTTCAAAATAAAGACACATAAGAAAAAGAACATGAAGGATTTTCCCACTAAAATAAATTTAAATGCAAACACATCTTAACCTGTCTTCACGTCAGTTCCAAGTAACACTGGGAGGCTTCCAGAAAAAATGCTGTATACAAGAGTTATTAATATCAAATTCATGGTTGTTTTATTCTTTTCATTGTGCCTAGCAGAATCAATTGAAAAATGCAAGTGGCAGTGGACACTTTGGCATTGTTTCACACCCTACATATCACCTTCTTAGACATCTGTGAACTCTGAGAAATGTAATACTGTTGTCATTATTGCAGATACAGATCTCAGGTTTACACCTTCAAAGCTTAAAGAAAAACACAACTTTCTATTCATCTGTGCACATAACTGTCTGGATAGTACTAAATCAAATAAACAAGTGTAGTAGATTTCAGAGGCTTTTAAATGCAATTTATTTCCATTCTCATGATTTTTTCCTTTCTCCCGTGTAAGATGTCAACTCCCTTCTCTCATTGTCAGATATAGACCCTTTCAGACTGAAACCGAACGTAAACGGGGAAAAGATATGCTGTACACTCTCTCTCAGGCTCACCAAAAAAAGGCATGTGACATTCAGGAGAAATTTCACCCACTAGTTATTGCTTTTCTCTAGTAAAGTTACAGTTACTATTTGGCAAAAATTTTTAATAATTACAAACAAAAGTGCTGTGGGATGTTTTTTGTGTGTGCTGTGACTATATGTTGCTCTTATTGGTTGTTAAATAAAGCTGGTTTGGCCTATGACCAGACAGGACAGATCCAGGTGGCAAATACAGACAGAGATACGAGAGAGGAAGAGCAGAGTCTTGGAGGCACAAGTCAGCTGCCAAGAAAGGAAGACGTGTAAAAAATGAGGCAATAAGCCGTGAACCAGGTGGCAAAGCATAGGTTAAAAAAAATCTATGGGTTAACTTAAATGTAAGAGCTACCTAATAGTAAGCTTAAGGCATTGACCAAGCATTTATAAGATTTATAAGTAATAGTAAGCCTCTGAGTGATTATTTGTGAACCAGTGAGCAAGAGAAAAACCTCTGATTAGATAAAAAAAAACAGATACTCTAATTTTATTCAACATATGAAAAGCATCTTAAAGTAGAAAACAGGGACACTCTTCTAATAAGCTGACTCATGCAATTCATTTGTGTTCATTGTAATGAATGACACAGGCAATAGAGAAACGTATTCCATGATCAGTCCTGTCTCACTGTGCGCCTATCATTATATGCTGTAGAATCACACTTGATGAGGAACTGATATTCTCCTCAAAAATAATGGCAGAATAGATTGTTTCATATGTTCCAGTTTTAACCATAATCTTGAGGGTTTCAGATAGAAAATAATAATATAACCTTGGCACTTCATTCTGTGTTTTAGAAGAAATGGCTCATGCATCAATCAGGGTGAAAAACTCTTTGTTCTCCTTAATAGGAGAAAGGTTAGATTTTCTTATTTAGCATATACATGGCATTTCCTAGGTAATACCTATTACCAGGCAGCAAATTAATATGAATGAATAAGCCCATGTCACAATCTTCAGATAATTAATCTTCTAGACACACAAGGAGGATGATTTGTTTACAGCATCCCTCAGCATTTTAGCAAGACACCATAATCTCTTATCCATCTTTACTGATCATAGATACTCTAACTTTGATGCATATTACCTCCAGTGGTCTGGAGGAGAAGAATGAAGTATTCAAAAAGTAAGAAGAAAAGCATCTTTTGAGTATGTGTATTAAAAGAAAGTAATCACAAGAAACTCAAGAAATACTTAGATTATTTCCTTCTATATATCTATTATCTATCTATCTATCTATCTATCTGTCTATCTATCTATCTATCTATCTATCTATCTATCATCTCTCTCTGGATCATCAGTTTTCTACCTATCATATATCAATATTAAGAGCAAGTTCATCTTAGTGTTGCTCTAACCCACCAAATATCCCTTCAACTATAACATAATGCAGGGATGCTTTTTAATAGAGACCTGCCATCAACAAAACAACGCTTGTATTGAACTATTTCTTCATGAGTCCTATGTTTAAACTGCTCTATAGGTTTCAAATAAATAATAATTTGAGGCAATTTTGGAAATTAAATAGTCACAGTACTAATGTTTAAGGTTTCATTTATAGCTATTTACTTACTTATTTTTAAATGTAATCAAAGAAGATCAATGTGACAGCTAGTTCCTGAGACTAATTTCCATCCTTATTTATGATAATAGTTTTCAATGTTTGCTGTAAAGTCTACAGCCAGACACCTCAAATCTCAGTTCAGTCTCAAGAAGCTATGTGACTTCTGGCAAGCCTTTTGCTTAGCGGAGTACCAGATGTGACACATAATTTGACAGCCTTTGTTAGGTTTGTTGGGATAATTAAAAAATTTAAGCATGAAAAGTTTTAGCAAGCAGAGCAAGTTAGAAACTTAATGATTTCTTTTCTTCTTTCTGTTTGTACGTTTGAAATGCTTATGTCACTTCTACAAAATGAGTTCTACTATTAAGAAGACAATACCTGGCCTGGGACAGTCATAGGTCACTGCCTGCTTAGCACATGTCAGGCCATAGAATCAATGCTCAGCAGATACACACACCATACAAAGGCATTATATCACAAAAGAAGAGAATGGGAAATCTAACCTTAAAGACTTAGATATTTTGGGTCACAATTTTATTCTATGAACTATCTCCATATTTGCATAATGTGCCAATAATATCCATTGGACCTAGTAGTTATTAGCCTATAAAATAAGCACAATCAATCGTACATGGAGTAAGAAAGCTAGAGATTATGAATTTAATGATGTGTCCACTTTCATGTGACTATATTTACAGCAGTCAGTTACAGATTGTGAAGTGTTAAAGTGATGATAGAATTTAATGTCATGGCTAGCAGTATCACAAAAAGGTTTAAGATTGTGATTTCATTATAATTTCGGGTATGTACAACTGACAGTCCAATCAGGAACACTTTGCAAATGAAAAGAGGCACTTACATCTAACAATATCAATACATATGAGATGGGGAATTTACAAAGAAATTTAGGATAAACCTGAGATAAAAAGATGACAATATAAATTTATTAATTGTGTATTTGTAATTCCTTTATAATATAATTTTCTGACATTATTGCAGGGTGTTAAACAAGTCAAGTGCTTTGCCTATGGATCAGAAGTGGTTGTCTTAAACTCTTGCATCGACTACTCAATGTTTAACCCACATTTGCTAAATCAGAAAGATTCCAGTTAATCTGTTTGCAGCAGAGTTTTGTTGTGATGCACTCTTGACTTTTTATGGCATGGATAGCTCTCATTACCTCTGAGGAGGCTTGACTCCTCAGAAGCAGCCCTTGAGGTGAATGTTGAGGAGCAAGACATGTCCAAGAAAGGACTTCCCAGCTTCCTTGCCTCTTACCTGGCTTTCTTCCCATCCCCCTCTCCACTAGAGAAAGTAGATCAGAAGGGAGAAGTAAACAATGGATGGGTCAATGATATATGAAGTGCCACAAGAAGAAAAATAGTCTGTGCAGCTGTGGATGCAATCAGGGAAGCACTTAGTAGAAGAAACTAGGACTGGGGACCTAGGACAAGAGGGGGGAAATAGACAGATGGAGATGGAAAATGAAGGAAGAATTAAATCATAATGCCCTCCATTGTATAAGACCCCCATCCAAAATCTTCTGAGTATTTTCACTAATAAATATGCAAAAGCAGTCATATTCTCCCCAAATATCAGATCATACAAGGTCAGCCCTGACCTGGCTTTCTCCCTTCTTTTTATGTCTGTGTAGTCTCTTTGTGACACTGGGACAGTGGCTTTCAGTTCCTAAGTCTACTAAACTTGGTTCCACCTTTGAAATTCAGCCCTTGTTATGTCCACTGAAACAGATTTGGTAGAATGTTTAAGTTTGCTTATTGTGGTGGAAACTTGTATGTCTTGTTTGGGTTAATTGATACCTGGCAAGATGTTGAAGAAAATACATCAAACTGCATATAAACCCAATGCACTTTACTTAAAAGTAGATCTCAATGAAGATGACCAGTGAAAAGAAACATGTTTAATTCATTTACTGAACTCAAAACTAAGATGCAAGCACTTTATTGTACATTTTTTAAAAATTTTCAGAGACTTATTAGTAAAGTTTCCCTTGGTGCTTGAATCTCTTGTATTTTAAATATAAATGAATAGATACAAATTTAGTTTAGAGAAGGAAAACACAGTGAAGAAGAAATGACATGAGCTGAGAATGGTTGCTAGACTGCGAATTCAGTAGGGACTTTATCGTAGGCCTCATCTGTGATTCCTTCTAGGAACGGATCCAGGCAGCTGGAGTCTATGTAGGGGGTCTTTAAAATACAGTTACAAAACTCTATCATCTTATTTTATTTTTTGTACTTGATTGAAGTTAAAATTTTATGTTAGGTCTCAATTCATCACAGCAAATAAAAACTCATGGCCTCCTGCTCTTCTGATTTGGGAGGCACCCTAGAGGCTGATCCAAGAACACTCCTGGAGAAAACCTCCGCACATCTCATTTTATACACAAGCGAAGAATGTCCTGAAGGAAGTATGCCAAGACATTCAAAGAAAGCATTTGCTACTGAAAAGAAATTAAAGTATATGAAAATGAAATTACTAATACTTACTGGTGTTTTCACCCCTCCTTGGTCCTTGTTTGCCATGGCCTTGATGAAAAGGAACAGGAAGGATTCCTGCTGTTGTTTCACCCCTCCCGGCAGGTTTTCAGCATTATGTAAGGATAATAGCATCTCCCCACCCTTTCCCAGAGGAGCTTTTAAGACCAGCATCTGTGAGGTGCGTTTCCTAGATAAATGCAAACTGCCCTTTGACTCTCTTCAAGATAAGAAAACACTGACCCTTCCCACCAAGTTATTTATGACACTCACAGAATGTGAAACAGTGCCTGGGCCTGATAGAGTGCCCGGGAAACACACGGAGGGCCCTTAGGTTCCCTCTCTGCCACTATTTAGGAGAGGCCTCACACAAGTCAATAATGCCCAAGCCTCGTTAAAGAGTCTGATGAATTCAGTACAATTCAAATTAAGCAGGGTCTCTGGGGAATATGTTAAGGCAGGAAAGCCAGATGGGAGTCCAACATGAGGCATACAAGGAGCAAGAGTGGGATGTCCGGTAATCCAGGGGATTCTGGAAACATGAGAAAAGACAAGTTATCTTCCTGGCAAATTAGCATGCAAAATGTGTTGGTGGTGTAATATTGAATTTCACATTTTATAATGTATTTTTTTTCAGATTTTGAGTCAAAAAATAAAATAGTGGATATTGGAAAGAGTCACTTCCTCTTATTAAGATGTTCGCCAAAGTCAAGAGGGAAAATATGCACTCACTGCACCAATACTCTTTATCAAGAGAAACCATCAGGATTTATGTGCCACCAAGAAGACTGGAAAAGCACAGATATGGGTGACAGCTCTGCCAGAGCTGTCCTCTATAGTCACCTGGGTGACAACTCAGTCAGTGCCGTTCATTGTCATCATCAGGGTGACTGCTCAGCCAGTGCCATCTTTTGTTGTCAGTGGGTGAAAATAAAATTGCTGGGTGTTACCTTGTTCTTGGAATGTAGACAAGGGGAGGAAGAGAGTGTAGGAAAAGGAAAAAAAAAGTTGGCTTGTTATTTTTAAAAAATAGATACAACTTAGAACTGAACACATAAACTAGGAAGTCAGAACAGTTCATTGATTAAGCAGTCATAACAGTCAGAAGTCTCTGTCCTTGTTCGTTTGATTTATTCACCTTTTATGAATAAAGAGTCCTGGCTGCTCTCAAGTACAGGAGAGGCCAAGTATAGGCTCATCAAACAAGGGCTGTCAACCCAGAGGATATGGTGAAAGGTTTTTGGATTCTTATGTTTTGTTTCATAATATTTCATGAAAATATCCTTGAAATACTAAGATTTTGATTCATATGATTAACAACTTGTTCTGAACACTTTTGCAAAGTTCAAAAACAACACAAATGTTCCCAAGAAATAATGAGTATTCTGAATTTTAATATTCACTACTAGAGTTTACAAAATGGTAAACATAGAAGTAAGGTCATTAAATTGTTAAATAGTCATGCAAAATAAAATATGTCACAAAATAAACTCACACATATAATTTCACAATGTATTTTTTTCTTTCGTGTGAGATAGAGATTTTCATATCACAACAGAATGACAGGGTATATTTTAATGACTGTTTAGTAATTTATGTTTACATCATGATTGAGTCGTCAAGGATCTTAGGCCATTGACATTTAGTTTGTTTTCAGTACTTAAAAATAAGCTGGGATAAAGATAGAGAATCAATGAACAAGTGCCATAGACATTAAAAGTCGATGTGCATTAACTTTATTCTGATGTCTTAAGAAAACCAAAATGGATGCATTAAAGGCAGACTTAACAGTTTTGATCTTATGATATCACAGTGTGTCATGTTTTGGAATTCCATAGTCTCTCATGACCCTTTCTCCTTACATATGGGCATTAGTTGTTAAAGGAAATAGAATCATTTAGAGGGTAATTAGAACACAGGAAGCCTGTAGTCTCTGACAATAACCTTATCAGAAGCCAAAGGAAAAATGTGTGTCACATTTTAAAAACAAAAGCAAGAAAGAAAGAAAATGAAAAGAAAAATAGACAAGCTTCACTGGCACTCATATTGGCAAAGTAGGATGGCAAATGAGAGATAACCAGAGATTTCTGAGAGGCAGAATGCCATGATTATTAGCAGGAAGCAAAGAATACACAAAATGGCAGGTTCATATATTGTAACTAAATTGTTTTGGGCAAATAAAAAGTATGTTCCATATTTTATTGACAGACTGGATACAAATAAGTCATGAGAGATCCTGGTAAACTTTTGGCATGAATGTGCAAGCTGAGCCCACTTGTGGTAGCAAGGATGGATGTCTCCCAGTCCACAGTGTCCACTGGGAGGAAACTGGAAGCAAACCTGGGCACACCAGAGAGGCGACTGGTATTCCCACTCCTGTCAGGATGGCAGTGGCTGGAAAGAATGATGGTATCACGGGCTCCTAGAAAAATAAGACTTTGGGAGAAATAAGTAACACAAGTTCCCTACGGGAAAAACTGCCAGACTCGCTCAATCAGAATTTCGAGTGCTATTGATTAAACCAGCTGCACAACTTGTCTTGTCCCATTCACACCTATTGTTGCCACTCCGATGGCTCTGAAGACTGAACTAAAGTTTTAGATGACTTGCAACCACAACTGCCTTCCATTGTCCATGATGCAGCTATTATTGCACATCAGAGGAACCGGTCACACAGGTCTTCATTTGTCAGCATCCTTACTATGACTTGTTTATCCCACCCGCAGGATAAATAGGAACTCTACACAGCAGCATAGAAGACCTCTGCACTAGAGAATTTCCTAGTACTTTTCAGTGAGTCTCTGGAGGCCTGAGCTCCCTGAGCTGTTTCCCCACACTTGGATGCTGGAATGCACCTGCTAGCCTCAGGATCAGCGACTCCTGTTTTCTCCATGTGACTGTCTGTTGCTTTATCACCAAGTGTGTATCTTAAGAGACTTCATTTAATAGCCTCCTGTAGGTAGACCTCCAGGGCCTCCACAAACACAGTTATAGCTGAGCACTCAGCTACTCTCATATTTTTAAATGAAGCCTTTTTGAGACACACAGGCTTTTCTTCTAGGTGTTATAGTCTCTTACATGACTTTGCACACAACCAGTCCTCAGAAAAGATTACTTGAGTAGATAGTTCTGGATTTTTCTTTCCAATGGTGATATGGACAAATGGAGAAGGTAACTGTAGTTCTTCTTTCAAAAATGCTTTAAAAGTATACATCTTATGTCATGTAGAGTTGAATGCTTTAAAAGTATGCAACTGCTGAAGCGTTGAGTAAACTCATCCTTATGCAAGTTGAGTGATACTGGAAAGAAGGACTTTTCATGGCAATGGCCCACTTTATTAGAAAGAGCATTCAGCGTAGCCCAACTGTTGTGGAAAGTCATGCTGCTGCTACATCAGAAGCAATTCATTGTTTTCAATTTCTTTCATGCACACAACCTAAACAAAGATATAAACAACAGAGACCATGATGTTCATTCTGAGAGTAGAAGCGTTGAGAGTCAATTAATGTCTATACCTTTCTTCAAGCTTGCATGGACAACTGGACGTAGACAGTTCATATGAAGAATCAGTGTTTTCTACATAATATCTAATGTATTTTTCCTTACACTACTACTGGGCACTCAAGGGAAGTATAGGCAGGAGGCACTCTCTGATGTCCTAGCAAGTGCCATTAAAATAATTAAGACATTAAGGGGTAACTCTCAATGGAAAATAAATGTGCCCATATTATAAACATAATTAAGAAGGAATGGATTTCCTACACAATTTTCTAAGGATTGTAAACAAAGTGAAAGAGGCTTAGACTGTGCAATTCCAGCTTTGAAACTGGAAGCTAACTAGGAGGTGGTACATGGCCTGTCAGTCACATCTGTCCTCTGAGTGTGTCTTCTGGATTTTCGGAGTGTATTTCAAGGCAACAGTTTTAGGTCACTTTCACAGTTTTCAAACTGGGAGTTTTATAGAAAGATCCATTTTTTCAACTTCATTTAGAAATTACGTCTGGAACACATGTGCTTTGTCTTATTTGGTTACTCACCCATACTGAGTGAAAGCTACAAAATTTTTTTAATTTAAGTTTTAAAATTGAAAATAGATTCTTCTCTCATACAATACATCCCAACAACAGTTTCTCCTCCCTTCGCTTCTCCTAGCTCCCCTCTCTCACCTCTCCTCTTCCCTAGATCCCTTCAGAAAAGAGCAGTTCTCCGAAAGACAGCAGCCAAATACAGCAAAACAAGATAAATAAGAGAGAACAAAAGTCCTCATATGGAGGCTGGACAAAGCAACACAATAGAAGGAAAAGAGTCCCAAGAGCAGGCAAAAGAAACAGAGCCTCCTGCACTCACTGTTAGGAGTCCCACAAAAACACAAAGCTAACAGCTATAACATATATGCAGAAGACCTGGGGCAGGCCCCATGCTCGCCTCTTAAGAATCAAACACAATAGGCAAAAAAAACAAGGAAATAAATAAACAAGCAAATAAATAAAATCAATGAGATGATTCCTAATGATATTATGCTATACTTACAGATCAT
This sequence comes from Ondatra zibethicus, assembly GCA_004026605.1. NCBI lineage: Eukaryota > Metazoa > Chordata > Mammalia > Rodentia > Cricetidae > Ondatra > Ondatra zibethicus. The sequence goes on along the minus strand of PVIU01007572.1, from coordinate 65,747 downwards.
AGTCTAGTCATCATCAAAGAGGCTTCCTCTAGCAGCAGGTAAGAGTGTGTGCAAAGACTCACTGTAGATGGATACTGCTCATTTGTTTCCCTGCTGCACAGAGCAGAATAATCACACAGAAACTATATTAATTACAACACTGTTTGGTCAATGGCTCTGGCATATTATTAGCTAGCTCTTACATCTTAAAGTAACCCATTTCTATTAATCTGTGTATCACCACAAGGCTGTAAGGTAAGGTTCCAGGGCATCTTTTCCTTTGGCAGCTACATGGCATCTCCTTGGCTCCTAACAGTGGGTGCAGGAGGCTCTCCCTCTCTATATATCTCTTCCAGCCTGGCTATATTCTGCCCTGCCATAAGCCAAAGTAGCTTTATTCATTAATCAATAAAAGCAGCACATATACAGAAGGATGCATCACATCATCTCCCCTTTTCTTTCTAACTAAAAAGGAATGTTTTAACTTTAACATAGTTAAAACTGCATATACAAAATAGGTATCAAGCAAGAATTACAGATGCAATATTTCTTTGCAAGTCTAAAGTTTCATATATAATTTATCTATTACCTTAACTAAGGAAATTATAACTATTACTATCTGTCTTAAAATCCAGCAAATACCTCAGAAGGATATAATATTATCTAAGTAAACAGAAAGTGCATTGTAAGCAACTTCCAAAACTCTATAATTACAGAGACATTTAGGTGCCTGGAGAGTTACCCAAAGTTATTCTATAGCATTGGGACATCCATCTTGAGCCTACAGGCTCCTAGTATCTAGTGGACTTTTCCATTAAGCAGAAAATTTGAAAGACTGTTAAACCTATTTTGGCAGTTTGTCAGTCACTTTCTTCTATGTCCTGCAGAATGTCTGGCAGACTCTTTCATGAATCATGAAGCAGGAACCCTAAAGGACCATCCATCTTTTGGAAAGTTTAACAGTCACTTTTCTGCCAGTCCTGCATGTCCAGTTCATACAGAATACCATCAAGAAGTCTAGGGAAGAACAGTTTCTTGCCCTAATGGCTAGCCTTGTCACATTGAAGACAAATTCCTTAACGAGTTTCTTCAATGACCATCAACCTTTCTGAAGTATTTGATGCTGCCAAATACAGACATGTCTCACTGACAAGAAAAGTTAAAATGTTCTTAAAATATTTTAAATGCCATATTCTGTAGGTCTTTGAAGTGTTAAAGATTAGTTATCTAGCTGAAACATATCTCTGTATATCTAGAAAGCCTAACTAACATGTCTACAAGTTTTATTGTTATAGATGACTATCTATTAATTTGTAAATTTAATTATACATTACATTTTTTAATGAGCTGCACAAACAGAATAACTTAAACAATAGCAGAAACACACACACACAAACACACACACACATACACACACACACACATATATATATATAGTGTAAGAAAATCAACCTTAAATCTGTATCAGTAGACCAAGATCCATACTAATGCAAAGTATTCATCTCTGTGTCATATCCCCCTTATCTTTTTTTTTTTTTTTTAGAAATTGACTGTGACCATCAAACTTTTATAACCAACCCTTTTAAAATGAAAATAAACATTTATAAACAATCATTTTAGGAATTTAGGTGTAGTTTTCTCTAAACTGTTTCCTACTGTTTCTTGGGGAAAGCATTTTTAGGGTTCACAGAGACCTTTTGGGGGTCTTGTTCCATCAAACCACATTAGCTTGGAAGGAATCCACAGGTTCTCATCTTCTGTGGGGAAAAACAGTGCCCTTTTCCAAAGTAAAAAATCTTTAGATTCAAATTTTGAAGTCAAGACACCTTTAACATATACATGTTAGTTTAGTTTAGCAGCTCCAAGAATAAATGTCTCTCTGAAGTTAGCTCATTAATAGTCAAAAAATTCAAAGAAAACACAATAATATACATAATCCAGACTTTCTGTGTATTTTCTATCTTTACGTGGCTTGTTTTTTAACTCTATTACTTTATAATACTTATTTTATTATCTTTACTCCTTTAATATATGACTGTCTGTACTCTTGTTTTTCTTTTCTTAAGCCCATGTACATTTACCCAACACTGTGACCCATTTAGAGGTCTTTTTCATCTAAATCTGCCTTATTGTACATCTGTAATCATTTTCTTACTAGGAGCACCTTCTTTTTTTTTAAATGCTAAGTGGGCATGGCTAGGACCAACTCCATGGTCCTGTCTGGCTTCACCCTGCCCAACATGGCGGAGGTATGTTCACTGCCCCACCTCCAGGGATGCAGTGGGTCTACATCACCATTAAGCAAATTGTAATACACTGCTCACCGACCCCATTTAAGTTCTCCATAACAGGACCAGCACGAACCAGGAAGCCAGCTCTTAAAAGAGCCACACAGTTTTTGCTGCTGATGCTGAGTCAAGAAGCCTTCTCTTAAAGGGCCGGTGCTTCTACTCCCTGCCAGGAAACAGAGCCTATCTGAAAGAAAATGTAGCTACCAAGAATGGCGACATTTGGCTCTGGCTTTTGTGGGTCTAGTAGCCCATTTTTTTCTTAAGCTTTTTTAGGTCTTATGTGAATCCATGCCCCAAACAGTGGGTGCCCATTTGTAAATGGAGACTACTTTTATGTTTTCCAGCTGGCCTGGCCCAATAATAACACAAAACTATATTAATTGAACACTGTTTGGCCAATAGCTTAGGTGTACTCCTAGTTAGCTTTTACATCTTTTTTGGTTTTTTGAGACAGGATTTCTCTGTAGTTTTGAAGCCTGTCCTGGAACTAGCTCTTGTAGACCAGGCTGGCTTTGAACTCACAGAGAGAGATCTGTCTGCCTCTGCCTCCCAAGTGCTGGGATTAAAGGCGTGTGCCACCACCGCCTAGTAGAGCTCTACATCTTAAATTAACCCATTTCTGTTAACCTGTGTATTACCATAAGACTGTGGCCTACCAGTAAGGTTCTGGCAGTGTCTTTTCCTTCAGCAGCTACATGGCTGTAACATGAGGGCTGGCTTGTTTCTGTCCTCCCACCAGGTCCCACAGTCATTAAGTCCCAGAGAAAATCACGCAGAGAGTCTACATTAGGTTATAAACTGATTGGCCCATTAGTTCAGGCCTCCCATTAGCTCTTGTAGCTTATATTAATCCATTATCCCTATCTATGTTAGCCACATGGCTCAGTACCTTTCTCAGCAGGGCAGGTCACATCCTGCTTCTTTGGTGGTCCAGGCAGGAATGCCGAGAGAGCTTCCTGCTTCCCAGAATTCTCCTATTCTCCTTTACTTCCTGTCTGATTGTCCCACCTATAAATCCTGGCTAATGGCCAATCAGCGTTTATTTAAATCATGATTGACAGAATACAGACAATTCTCCCTCACCACATGGCGTTTCCTTGTCTCCACCTACTCCCTCACTATATCTCTTCCAGCCTGGCTATAATCTGCTCTACCATAGGCCAAAGCAGCTTTATTCACTAACCTATAAAAGGAACACATATACAGAAAGATAGCTCACATCAACTCACAGTCTGACATTATGCAGAGAGAGAGAGAGAGAGAGAGAGAGAGAGAGTCTAAATTGAAGGTTTCTGTCTGGTGTCTCCCCTTGAAGCTCCTAGGACCCTGCAGAAGAGGGGGTGGAAAGACTATAGGAGTCACAGGATAGAGGATGTCAGGGGAACATGGCCCTCTGAATTAATTAAGCAGGCCACATATTGGCTCACAGAAACTAAAGGGGGAGGTATGTATTTTAAAAGAGACTTTCTTTTCTGCTTCAGGACACAACCCCTTATTACACACACTAAGGATGCTAACTCTCCTGCGGATTTCTTCTGGGTCACTCTATACTCATATTACATTGTAAAAAGGCTTGGGCAGTAACGGTTGAGATTTGGGTGCCAATGACTTGTCAGTTTTCTCCTGTGACCTAAGTTTCAAGTTTTAACCATGAATAAATGGTAACTGGGACCTTAGAAAAATGAAATTGTGTGTTAATGGTGGACAAACTATAGACAAAACTAAGTGCTTCTGCTTCAAAAGAGCCTGATTCCTGGTTTATTTTGAATCCAAGCTTGTGATTTATTCCTCTGAAATTAAGATCCTCTCATTTAAACTGTAACACTTACAACACATCTTAGTGTTCCTTCAGTGCCTTAGGTTTTACTCGCACACGCAGCACCAGCAACTGGTCCAAATAAGGCTTCTGTCCTCACGGATGATACATTTGATGAGAGAAATGAATAGTGTAAGTAATTATAAACTAAGTGGGAGAATAGGTGGTAGGCAGACTTTAAGAAGGAGGGTTGCAAGAGGTATCACTGAAAAAGGAATCAGTAATGATTTCCAAAGAAAAATAAGAAACTGAAGTCTTTGAAGGAAACAAACTCAAACTAAAGATGCTCCCAAACCATGTTTTAATTGCTCTCAGATTTGTCAGTCAGGGTTGTTTATGGACGGTGGCAAAAAAGAGAAACAACTTCAGTCTCCCGTATGGCATGGATGACACTCCTTCAGGTCTCTGGCCCGCTGTTCATCAATGGGGAGTACATTAGAGTGTGGTAGGATTTACCGCTGTTCTTCAATGGGGAGTACATTAGAGTGTCATAGGATTTACCAAGTGCAGTATCTAAAATTATTTTACTTGGCTTTGCCAACTCTACATTGATTTAATAGTTCTATTTTCCTCTTTAAAAAATGCCAAGGAACTGTATACTCAAAAGTAAACTATTATTACCAGAAATTATATATACACATACATATATAAAATTTGGGATTTTTTTTCTTAAAATGGGACAAGGTTAATAAAAACAATTTTGGGATTCTACCAAGGTTTCTGGATTAATTACCATTTTAAGGATAGGAAAGTTATTTATTTTTTCATTAAACAAAAGAAAGATTTAAAATTAATTTTGCCTTGTAAAAAATTATTGCATACATGAGTAAGTTGGGAATCTGGTACATAACCTTACATAAGTTTACACAGCAAAAAGGGAAAGAAGCCAGGCTCCAGCTTCATCTACTTTTAAAAGGAGAGCTGAATATAAAATCAGCAGTTTTCTGTGACCTTAACATGACCATTATGAGGCTGGTGCAAGGCCCCCAAGGATGGGGCTGTCCTCAGTAGAGAAGAAGCCAGTGGGAGGAGCGCCGTGTAAAGCTAATGGGAATCTATAAAAGGGAGATTTATGAATGAATTATTAGAGAAAAGGGTGTCTTTTGCTAGCTGATGATTTCCTGAAGATCTAGGTATCACTGAACCACGCCCTCTTTTTTCGGGCGACTTCAGGCAGAAGGCCAGAGCAGGAACTTCTGTGTAGAAACTTTGGCAATTAAGAAAAAGAAAAGAAGGAAGGGCAGACATGAGAGAAAGAAGTGCACACACATGCAAAGAGAGAGAGAGGGAGGGAGGGGGATGTGAGTGTGCTGGGCTCCAAGAAGTCTCCACTGTACTCAGTACACAGCCACCAAACACTGCTCTTTGTGGAGGAGACCGTGCATCCCACGGCACTGGGAGGACCATGAAGCACTCCGCATGCTCACGTAATGGTTCTGATGAGGTGTCACCTATTTCCATCCAAAAGCTGTTGTAACATGATAACACCTTTGGGAAAGGCGCTTTTCTGTCTATGAAATTATTGAATGCAGGCCTTATTCCTTGCCATGCGTTGGGGTGGATGGCCACAATCTGACTTCGGGGCCTGGAGAAAAGAAAGGAGACGTCCAACATCTGAAAAGTTTCCATATGGAAAACTCTCTAATGGGAAGTAGATGAATCGGATGATCCAATGAGGGCTTCCGCTGCTTTAATTTCCATGATTCTGCTTGGGAAGTATTTGAGAACTTTCCTAACCCCAGGCAGATTCCTCCGTTTTTAGGAGGTGGAGGGACAGTCCCTGAAATGAGGAGAGGAGCTGTCCTTTATTCCTAGAGAAAATTTGGCAGACCTGGAAAGATAGAGCGGGCAGAATAGATCTCTCACCACTTTATCTTTGTGTGAGACCAGGGAGTGGAGCAGAAGCCAACTCCTCGCTCGGACCGCGGTGGTGGCCTCATTGCCACCGCCTCACTTTCTTCAATAAGGCCCAAGGATTTTTTTTTTAAAAACCTAAAGTAGACATTTAAGTAAATTGCAAATGGTTCTCACTACTTTAACTTTTTCTACTATAGTTGTTAATTATTGATAAATGTCCCAGATTGATAACAACTGGCCACAAGTTTTCCCAGAGGAGAACCTTAGAAAGAATTCAAGTTTCTCCCGAAAAATGTATCTTTGTGGACACCAGGAGACACAGGTGGCTCTGTATCATTTCTAAATTGTTACTTAGAATCACAAATGAAGGAGTTTTTATTAAAATGCATTTGGATCTAAGAATAAATATGAGCCTCTGCTATTTCATCTCCATAGCTGCCAGAGTTACAGAGTACTAAGGAAACTCCACGATGGAGCTGGTGTTTCAAATCAGGTCTCTTTTCCACCATGGTCATGTCTCTTAATCAACACACATCCCACTTGAAATTAAAAATGAAAGTCTAGACTTTTTTTTTCTAAGATGTTCATCTCATCATAAATAAGGCAATTTTATATTTGAAATTTAATATATTTTCTATTATGTTTTAAATTATTTTATTTGACCATTATTGCATGTGCATGCATGTGTGTGTATGTGCGTGTGTTTATTGTATGGAGGTAAGAGGGCAGCTTATAGGAGTTGGTCCCTCTTCTGTCTGAGGATCAAACTCAGGCCACCAGACTTGGTGTCAAGTGCCATTACCAGCTGAGCACTCTCAATGGCCCTGTATTATTTTTATAAAGAGACCAAGTCTTGCTGTGTTGTCCAGGCTGGTCTAACCTCTGGCTCAAGTGAGCCACTGCTCAAGTACTGTGACTACAGGCGTGTACACCACACATAGTTTCCTGTCAGTCTTTGTCCTGGGATTTTGGTTCCTTCTAGCTTGAAGGCAGTTGGAAGACTGGATGGTTATTTCAACTCCTTATGCTTATGTGTCCAAGACGGCCTCTTTCTGCCTTCTACGAATTTATCTTGGATTCTAAATATTCAGTCATGCCATCTACATCTTTGGACCTCCAAAAATATTTCAATGATAAAATTAAGCCCTACAGAAAAATGAAGGGAAATTTTTCTGGAGTAGCATCTTTAATTCAAAAGGAAGGAGCATTAGCATTAATCTAGATTAATGTTCTTACAGGAGTAAAAGGCAGTTTTAACTCCTGGAAACTATCTACTTGGGGGGAAAGCCTTCCAATCGTTTGATTTCTATTCCAAAATTTAAAAGAATATTTTTGGGGAGTTGGGTAGATAGATCAGTGGGTAAAGTAACTTGCCTCCAAGGCTGATACTGGAGTTTCATACCTTTAATGCACATGGTAGAAAGAGAGCCTGTTTCTGTAAGCCGTTCTCTGACTTCTGAACATGCACACATGCGCACACATACACACACACGCACACATACACTTGCATGTGTGAGTTCACACACACATGCACACTAAATAAGTAATCAAGGCTGAGAATATTTTCGAAGTTATGTTTTTCAAGTAGGACATTTTGAGAAAACTGTAATTCAAGAGCCAGTAAATTGTGGACATGAATGCTCTAATGTAGCACCATTCTCTCTGCTTCCAGGGGTTTTTTCATGATTACATGAATGACTCTAAGAAGGCGGCAGCTATGGAGACTTTGAAAATATTAGCATAGCCCTTTGTTTTCCCCCGGTATGTGCAACAAAAGTTGTCCTGGGGCAGTATCCACATCTTCAGAAACCTCTCTGCTCCTCCAGGGGTAACCAGTTCTGAGCATTATGAGAGTCCAGCTCACTTCACCCCAGTGTAAGATCTTTTGGCAGAGATCTCTGGATCCTCAGTTTTCTGCCATGCATATAAGATATAATTAATTTATTGTTGTTGTCCATAAATGTGGTCTGAATGTATTGAACAAATACATTTGCTAATTAATTGTCTATTTGGAAGCAGTATCAAACTCCCGCCACCCCACTGCAGGACCACTGGCTGTTGGAGAGCGGTGAAGGTGGAATCCTGTTAATGTAAATAAACATGCTCTCCCACTAGGAATACGTGTGACCTTGTGACAGGGACTTCCCTCTTTACAGGCCAGTTTCCTCGCCTATAAAGTGAAGGAATTAAGCCAGATAATGTTCAAAGTCTCTTCCTGTTTTTTCACAGTGACTCTTGTGTGATGACATAGGACATGTATTATTTACAGTGTTGGGGGCCGTGGCCTTGTGTGCCACTTGCTCCTCCTTGAAAAGGAAGTGAGATGATCTTAATAGGCAACTGGGAAATAATAGAACATGGTATATTTATGTGCATGTGTTTAGGATTCCAGAAGCACAGGGGCAATAGGTAGAACTGGAGCAGCAAAGTTAATTCAGGGAAAAATTTTACTTACATCAATTAAGTAGATAATGGTAGGTTTTATTCAAAAGAAGGAAGGCATTTTTCATATTCATAAAATATGAATGACTCCAGGCCTATTTAATTCTACACATCTGTTAGACAGAAAAAAAGAAAACTAACGAGCTAACAGAAAAGCACACTTAAAAATAACATTTGGTTTGCAGATATACCATTCAGTTGCCAAAACGAAGTTACTGGAGCTTTTGTAGTAATTGCTGTGACTGGGCAGAACACAGAGACTCTTGTACATTCATGTTGGCATGTATGCACATGTATTTGTGCTTCGAAACTCGTATTAGAACCTGCTGTTCATTTCCGGAATGGAGCCTAAATTAGATGGGGAGACTAACTGAAGCGGCTGAGAACGGACGTGCAGCATGTCTGCGTTTAAACGAGAGCCGAGTGAAGAGTAACACAGGAGCATTCAATTGCCATACCTCGATTTATTTGTTAGTTTATTTCTCGCTCAAAGGACCTTAAGGAGGACAAATACACCCAGAGAAGTCATCTGTAGACTCCTTGGCGATGTCTGTTTACCGAGAGCCTGCTTGGTGATCTCTGTACGGGCTCCTGACTTTAGAGGCCCCAGGCATCTTTTGTTCCCTTTAAAGCCCTCTAGACATATTACCTCATTTTCTCATCAGTAAAAGAAGAAATAATATAGAATGTGGAAACCAGTGAGATCATACTACTGTGTAAAGAAACAGTGAGAAGGAGCGTCAAGAAGTCACTACTAAATCCATGTCTAAAAATCCACACCATTTCTCACAGATTTTGTAATCCGTGTTGCTTCCATAAATAAACATGAAAGTCACCCTCTCATAATGGTTTACAACATCCCTCACCCACACCACTTCACAATCTAGCCATAAATCTGTCACAACCAACTGAGGCACCTGCTGCCATCCTTATCTCCAAACGACAAAGCCGGGCATATATGGGAGAGCAAGTTGTGCATTCTAAAATTGTAGGGCGTGAAATCAAGGGTGCAAACCATAGCACGTCTGTGTAACCAACTTGCTTTGCAGTATCTAAACAGAGAAAATGTTGTCAGTACAACAATAAAGCAAAACAAAAAGTGTGAATGCCACATTTTAGAGAATATACCTACACCTCCCACAATAGATTATTATAACTTTTTGTTCTCCAAATTTTGTCTCCCCTGTTTCTAATATAGGAAAATCTTTTTCTTCCTGTATATGCATCATGCATTGTGGAAAAAGTTGTGATTTGCTCCCAACGACATCTATTCTGCCTCTCAATTTCCTAGCTGACCAGAAAGACGCTTTACTGTGTGAAGTGATCTGGTCTGATGGGCAGAGAACTCACTGTATCCTAAGAGATCTTCCTTCCCTCCTGGTGCCTACAAAAAGAATCCTCCAAACAAATGAGGATTAGGAAGATTAGACATCGGTGGAGCACTCCTTCCAAAAAGCAAGGAACCAAAGATGTGGATCTTGGAGCAAAAGCAGGACCAAAGACATTTTTGTTTTGTTTTAGTTATTTATACTTAAAGTTGTAATAAGCATTGATGTTTGATTGTTTTGATCTGTAAATTGATTTATTATTCAGTTTTCTAGCATACAAACAATCATTTTGTATAAGAAGAAGTAAAAAAAATGGACATTTGTGTTCTCTGCCTTTTGCAAACTTAAGAGACTGCTTTTACTGATCTCAATTATAGTGGCTGATAAACACTATCTGTACCTCCAGTTGTGGGATATTTGTTTAAAATATGAAAAGGCGGGTCTATGCTTTGCCTCACCTACTTAAGACTTGATTAACACTTGATTGGTTTAATAAAGAGCTGAAAATAGCTAGGTAGGAGAGGTTAGGTGGGACTTCCAGGCAGAGAGAGAAACTCAGGATGAATCTAGGCCCATGGGGAGACACCAGAGAGACAGAGTGAGTTGGATATACAGAACGGAGGAGAGGTAAAAAGCTACATGACAGATTGTAGATTAATAGAAACAGGTTAATTTAAGTTATGAGAGCTAGTTGGGAACAAGCCTAAGCTAAAGGTCATGCTTTTATAATTAGTAATAATTCTCTGTGTCATTATTGGGGAGCTGTTGGCCCCTCAAGAAAGTCCGATAAGAAAGACTCACTACAACCTCCCAGGCAGCCCTTTCCTTCTTCCATGCAGCATTTTCTGCTGCTCACTAACTAAGAACAGGTCCACAGCCAGTCAGTTCTTATCTTGACTGAAATCTTCTGGCAGGACCCCAGATCTCTTCACTTTCTGCTACACTGGGATCTTTAGAGACTCCCTCTGATTTACCTGGTGAACTTCCAGAGGGAAAATTTCTCTTCAAGGAGCTAAGTTTCTGCACCTAGTGCTTTGAATGTTGTAAACCCGGGAACCATATGAAGAAGGCTGCTAGCAGGACGTGGGGCCTCCTGGGTTCAGGCATTGCAACACCTGGACCTTCTTTTGTAGCGTGTAACTATATGTTCCTTGCTAAAAGAAATTTGTTCTTTTGAATCTGCACCAAGTCATTTTCTACATATCTCTTATTATGTATTTGAATTTCTATAATTAGTCATAAAAGATATAATTAGAAACAGGAGTAATAGCTGTATCATGCACAACATGCTTGACAACATTAGGAAAGTTAAGAACAAAAGTCTGCTTAGTTCATTTAGACCATGCTACCATTCGCAAACTCCAACAAAAATAAGACATGCAAAGCTTCACCATAAGTTTTAGTAGTATGCTTAGACATTCCAGTTTAGTACTAGAAAATCAGATTATACACCACTTTAAAAGAAAATTTATATACAATATACTGTATTTAGTTTTAAGAGCTGTTTGATTATACAATGCACATTCCACCATATTTATGTCTCTCATGTTCATTATGCTTTTCCTATGCACCCAGGGGCAGCATTGGACACATGACCAGCAGTAATTTATGAACTAAGCTTTAAAAGTCTCATACTTTAATTTTTTTACTAAATAATCTAATTGTTATGTCTTCTATCAAAACTTAGAATTAAATAAAGTCAATTGTAAATCTATCTAGCACTGAGCAAGACTACAAGTTAATTGCAACTATCTCTTTATGCCTATATATTAACTGAAAATTAAAAATTTTTTTTTGCCAATTAAATAATCTATAGTTTGGAGGCTTGATATTTATCTTCAAACTGAATATTTCATACTTCTGAATTTCTCTCTGTTCATTTTAAATGCTTATTTGTTTTGTGTATGTGTGTGCGTTTTGTGTGTGGAGGGTAGAGGTGCTTGTCACAGTGTGTGTACTGAAGATGAGGGATAATCTAAGCAAACTGTTTCTCTCCCTTTACTATGTGGGTTCTAGGGATTGAACTCGGGTCTTCATGCTTATCAGCAAGCACCTTTAAATACTGAGCATCCTCATCAGCCCCCACTGCTTCAGTTTTTAAACCTTTCACAGAAGTGTTTTCCTTGATATCTTGGAGTTGGCTCTTCAGGACCCTGGGACTAGAGGACTTATTTTAACTTGAAAAATACCAGAAGCACTTAACGAACTAGTCGGAATCTGTAGGTTTCATCTCTTCTCTCATAACAAAACTAGACTATTGCAGTGTAGTGATGTGAAAGATATTTGGCAAATAGCACTTTTGGATAGGTGCCAGAAGGAAGGCATCGATGGATGTGAATTATTTTTATTATAATTTTTATTTGTGATATTGTAAGACTTTTCTCTTTCATCCAACTAAGTTAATCACAAAGCTTGGGTGTAAAATTTAAATACAATATGTGGGTATTTTAGATGAATGTATGAATTTGAAACACTTTGATAGAAAACAGTGACTGTGTTATCTACAGTTCCCAAATTATCAGATGAAAATTTTTACTGAGTTTGTCCTTCCTTCCTTTCATACTTTCTGGAAATATTGTCTTTTGTGCTCTTTACTAGTTTTTAAAAATAATCAGCATAGAGGTGACCTGTGCCTCTTGTTTCTAGTCACTACACTAAAGTTATGTAGACAATTATTATTATTATATCTATTTTAGTTGAATAAAGGTCCAAATGGAGAAAGTCATTATTATTTATTTATTATTATCTATTTTTGCCAAATAAAAGCCCAAAGAAAGAAGCCATTATTATTATTGTTGTTGTTGTTGTTGTTTATTTTTGTTAAAATCCAAATAGAGAAAGTCGTGCATCATCTTGAAGAGCTAAAGAGAGAGCACAAAAACTCTCTGTTGGTTTTACCAGTACCCGACTGGAAGATGTGTGTAAAGTTGTGTCTTCTCACCCTCCCTAAGCACGTCTGCACTCTAGAGCACAATCACAGCTACCAGGAAAATATCATTTTCAAATCTTTTAAAAATGTTCTACAACTCCTGCTTCACAAGTGTCAATGTGCTTACTAAAATATTTTCTTAATGGTTTAATTTTGCTTCTACATATTAATTTGGGATTTTTTTTGTCTTCTCTGAACATTGGGTAGCTCTAAGGAAGTTCAATGCCTTTTGACTCTTTGTATTTTTAACTTCTATTGCCTTATAGCTTATACTGATAGCTTAACATTGATTCAGAGCCAAAGAAACATCTCAAATTTAGACCATATGGGAGTATTTACTAATGCTTCCTTTCAGATTATAAAATGTGCTTAAATTGAAGTAGAAAAGTTATACTGAAATATTGCCACTGGTGAGTTAATTTGGTGGTAGATACTTAGGGTTTATTTTTCCTTAAGGTGCGTTTTGTCTTTATTTTAATACACAAGAGCACAGCAATTTTATCTTTGTATTTTTAATTATTAAAAATATTGTGGCCGTGTTGTTCATTCTAATATTTGTCCGTGTGCCGGAATGTTTCTTGTGTTTCTCTCTTCTTTTAATGTTTCACACTCTGCATAAAGATTCATTTGCTCCTCTAGGCTCCCGCCAGAAGTTAGATGCAGCAGCAAAGCTTACTGAAAAGTAGAGAGAAAGGAATTTTTTTAAAATTGGAATCCTATGATGTCTTTCTTCTCTGAGAAAAACGTTTCTGCACCTATGTGCTTTGGGGATTTGACATTACTCATTGGGCTGACCCCAGGAAAGGAAGTGAACACAGCCTTCATAAAGAAGATTATTTTTGGTGTTAAACTGTGTTGCATTCTTTGCGTAAAAACTGACTTAAACGATCTCATGAATCCTGGCTGCTTTTTCTGCCTATAAGGAAGCATATATGTCTTTTAACGTTATCAATCCCTGTACCTATTTGTTAACATTTCCTTAAGTGTATTTTCTCCAGATGTTGGAAGTAAAAACGCCCTTGTTATTTTTTCCATGGTCACTCTTCACTACTTTCCATAGGCTGTGGGTTGTGTGAGCCAAGGACTGGAGGAAATAACAGACATGGGAGCCCCAAATTATAGACACAAAAAATTAACTTGCATAAAATACATTTTAAGTGACAGTACTTTCCAGAAAGCCAGCTCTAATTGACTCAAGCCTAGAAAGCAGTAACGGAGGAGCCCGTCAGACACACGTCCACTGATCTCAGAATGTGCTCCACAGTATGACATTAGCAGGCATGATGACATTCCCAGCTTGCTAACAGCACATTCCAAAAGGCAGGCAGGGTATTTTGGTACCGGTCAGGCCAGTTTCCCTCCGCAGTATCTTCTGACAAGCAGAGACTGATAGGTTATTTACTTCAGCTGTGGAGAACTGCGCTGTTCACCTGCCAGTAGATAAAAGGAAGCGTGAGGGCAAGTGGCAGGAGAGGGCGACTCCAAGGGTTTTCTTTACAAACACAGTCCTTACCCAGGTTTGGGGCTGTGGCAGTCCTGGGATCCTGCTGTTCATAGAATGTTACAGATGGCTGCGTGGGCAGGAAGCCCTCCCCTTGCTTAACAGTGCTCTGGGGACTACACAGGCCTGGAAGGAGCCCTCTTCTTCCCTTCCAGGCTGCTTCTCCAAACCCCCACTGTGCAGGAAAAAGAGAGAAACAAAGGGGGAGAGAGAGAGAAACAGTTTAAAATATTTAAAAAGCACACCTCTAGAAACATTTCTGCCAGTCTGGTTTTTAGTAGAATTTTAAATTACCCTCTTTGCTCTTGATTGGAGTAGTGACTTAGATATAGCCATTGCCGGCATCCTTATAACATTCTGAGACAACCACACCGGCTCACTGAAGTGACACACCGCTTGTGCTGAATTCGAATAGCACTTTTGAGTTATGTAACAGTTTCACAAAACAAAAGGAGGCTTGGATTCTAAAATAATTGGGAGCGTCTTGGCTGAATAAACATAGCATGCAAAATGTTCTCTTCCTTTTTCTAAAGTCACACTTTAAAGCTTAATTTTCCTCATAATTTTTCTTTAGTGCTTTCAGTGTGTGTGTGTGTGTGTGTGTGTATCTGTGTATGTGTGTGCATGTGTGTGTATGTATGTACATTGCACACATGCATACAGAAGCCACAAGTTGATGTCTGACATTTTACTTAACCTGCCTCCATCTTAGTTTTAAGAGTTGGTACCTCTTTCTGACCCAGAAGCATATTAATTCTGCTCCATGTATGTTACTGTCTCTGCCTCTCCAAGAGTAGGATCACAGGCCTATGCTAATGTTTTCATACTTTTTACATGGGATCTAGAGAAGAGAATTCAGGTTCTCATGCCCGCATGACAAGCATTTTATTGGACAGCCATCTTCCCTTCCAGATGGTGTTGTTTTTAATAAGCATAAAAGCTTAGTTGCTTTGAATCTATTAACAAAGGGGTAATTTCACAATTATAGAACTAAACTGTGAAATATATATATATGTATACACAGACACACACACACACACACACACATATATATATATAGCCTGTGTGAGTTTTGCTTATAATTTGAGACAATGTCATCAATGTCATCCTCAGTCTTCCATTTATACAACTTAAAGACATATTCTACTCATACTGAAACAAAATATTCAGAAAAAAGTCACTTTTATTTTGGAATGTTTGATATCAGGAGAGAGTTTTCTGCATTGTGTAAGAATCAAATTTTATTTTAAAATTATTTAGTTTTCTTACGTGTATTTCATTTTAAAAAATGAAAACAAGCATGTGCAAGGCAAAAAAGTATTGGAGCTTGCAAGTTTTTGATGGATGTTTCCCTTTAAGAAAAGTAGGGAATTGTTAAGAGAAAGCCTCAACCATCTTCTTATGGCTGCGCTGGAGTAAGGAGGCAGCATTACCATCTTCCTGGGAGGGAGGCCAGATGGGAACAGAGCTGCCCTGGACCTCTGCACACTTGGAACTGGACTAGCCTTCTTTTTCATCTCTTTTCTTTGGAACTGGTCTTCTTACATGATTTATCTTGATGACTTTCTTTGCTGAATCCACTTTTGATTTGGAAATTGTTTCGTTGGAGTCAAAAGCAGCTGAACTGAAAGAACAGATTTAGAGGAAGTGGGAACTTCCTACAAATAAAAACGGAATGTCTTCATTATACTTCAAATCAGAGATTAATATGTGGGCAATTCACCTTAGTTTCCGGATCATCAACCGTCGGAGGCGTTTTGAACTTCATAAAATCTAGGTTCTAGAATTTTTACTTCTTCAATACAAAGGGCCTTTTTCCATACTTTACTGATCTTCATCTGCTTTAGGTCAGTGATATGGCCTGTAGTCATCCTGTACAACTTGACTGACCACATAATAAAACACTCAATAGAAATGTTGGCCATCCATATACATAAGAGCCCAGGCTAGATGCCAGAATTCTCATCTCTGTATTTAAACATCATTGACCAATTGACTCTAAATATACATTTGAGGAAAAAGAAAGCCTACTGTTCAAAATAGAACCCATTTGTCATAAGCCAAGTAGCTTTATTAAAGTCATTTTCTTAGCAAGTATATTGAACCATCCAAATAAAATAATCTAGAAAAAAGACATATTTTGTGTTCATGACATACATTGTTGTATTCCTTTTTTATAATGTGAGTTATTTCCACTCCTATAAAAACTATATATATGTATATGACCAGTTGCTATGTAGTTAAGTTGTTGGGGCTTAGGGATTTTAAAAGGATTCTTTGATTTCCCAAGCTCAGAAGAAAATTCTGTAGACATCATTAATAAGAAACAAAACCCAAATGGAGCTGTGTGTGTGTGTAAATATAAATATGTATGTGTGTGTAAGCACGTGCATGCTCTTGCAATGGGTTGGTGTCTGAAAGAGATCATTAGTTATAATTTTTACTTGACAGATGATTAGGTTGAATCGTCATAAAGACATGTGAAAGTGGAGAAAGAACCTATATTTCTTAGGCCTAATAGGTAAAATATAAATTGTGATTTCAAGGGGAAAAAATAGAAATCGTACTGAAAATGCCTTAAATGTCTACATGTGAAATGGTTCAGCCAGGCCCAATGCACTAATGACAGCCATTGCCTCATGCTACAGTGCTGCAGAGCAGAGCCGTTCCTGTGCACTGTTCCTATCCAAGTCCTTTAAGAAATAATGGTTCTAAGATGAAAGTCTTGTTAGGGTTTCAATGAAAATGTTTGGCACACCATGATGAAAAGCCAACAATCTGCTTTTAACAAGAGACACTGGAAAAACGTCGGTTAACATACCGCTGAAAATATTAATTCTCCTTAATGGCAGGATGCAACGTAACTTTTTATAGTTTTTGATCCATCTCATAAATTTGGCTCCAACAAAAGGGATACCCCAGCTTTAACTCACTGGCAAGAACATTAGCTATTTTCCAGTCTTAATAGGTTTGGCCAGATTTCTCTCCTCAGAGGGATGTCTAGATATGTGTGTGGGGGGTGTTAGCACACATATGTATGCACTTATGTGCATGTGTGAGTGTGTAGTCAATGTGTGTGTGGACAATATGAGAAGCTTTCTAAACCCTTACATTCTAGGCTGTTTCATGATTGTCAGAATCCCAATTGAAAACTTGAGTCAATGAGGAGGGAGCTAGATGTCTTACATACCACCATGCTTGCTCATTACATACCCACTCACAGGCTGTCCATTTCAAGCCAGCTGAGTGAGAAAAAAGGATGCTTTCCCCCCACTTCATATTCGGAAACTTTGGGATATTAAGAATTAAGGAGAAAAACAAAGGGAGAGAAGCTGCCATTTGAATATCTCTGAACAATTGATTTTGTTTGGGTGTAAATACATTTTAAAACAGCATTGCCCTTGCTCAAAATTTTCATGTACAATATTTTCTTAGTGAATATATATATATATATATATATATATATATATATAGATAGAGATATGTGTGTTGTGTAACTTCAGGGGCGGACTTCAACATTTCACCCCTAATATATTTTTTACACTCTATGGATGAATGAGGATTTGTTTTGTTTTTCCTTCAACAGTTGAAAGGAAAAGGAGTTTTTGAATTCAGTAACCGCAAGAAAATTTGCTAAAGGAGTAACTCTTTGCTGCCATACGAAGGTATAAAATTGCAATCAGGTTTTAAGTTTTTATGCTTCGACAGCAGTGACAAAACGTGATGAACTAAAAAGATGCTAATAGATTTCCATTTCTTCTATTTTCAATTTCAGGATGAATCCAATGTCCAAAAGCAACAATTGGGTATAAGATGAAGTATTAGCTTCTTATAAAGGAAAAATAGCTTTGTACCTGAATAACTCAAATGCTTTTGATGAATAAGAATACTAACAGAGCCAATTACAGTAAAGTACTCCTTCCTTACAGCAGGGAATTTTCATTAGCTCCCAAGTCATATCCAAGGGTGAGTGACAAAATTCAAATTTCCAAACCATTGTCTAGGAGCAGTAGATCTGAGGAACAGCTGAAGAGTCTGCTTTTAAACTAATCTTCTTTTTCTTTCCTTTTTCCTTTATTAAAAAGAGATTGTTTTCTTATACAATATAGCCTGATTATAGTTTCAGCTCCCTCTAATCCTCCCAGTTCCTCCCAACATCTGCCCCCCATGCATTCACTCCCTTCTTGTCTTTCATTGGAAAAGATCAGGTTTCTAAGAGATAATAACCAAAGATTTCAAAATAATATACAATAAGATGAAGCAAGAACTATATATCAAAGTTGGACATGGCAATACCAAAGGAGGAAAAGAGCCCCAAAAGCAGGCACAAGAGTCAGAGAGCCACTTGTTCCCACAGTCAGGAGTACCATAAAAATCTATATATACATACATACACATACACATTTAGAAGAGCTGATGCAGAGCCATATAGGCCTCATGGTGCTTCAGTTTCTGTGAGCTTATATGTACTTTCTCTTTTGACTCTTACAATCTTTCTGTCTTCTTTTCCTCAGGGTCCCTGAAATCTGAAGGGAAGAATTTGATGGAAACCTGCAATTTAGACTCTCTGTGTAATGTCTGGCTGTGGGTTTCTGCATCTGTTCCCATCTACTGCCTGAAGAAGCCTTTCTGGTAATGAGTGGAGGCACTGATCTATGAGCATAATAGAATATCATTAGGAATTATTTTATTGATTTTTTTTAAAAGAAGAGTAGTATTGGTTTTTCCCTAAGTATGGGATATTTAGTCTCTGGTTCTTGGTTTTCCAAGCACTGTTGGTCATGGCTGGTAATTCCCACAAGTTCTGGGCCACCATTGCCCTTGAATATATTATAGGCAAGACAGATTGTAGGTAAAAGTTTTTGAGGTTGGTTTGGTGTCCACATTTCTGTTTTTGGTAGGCCACAGAGTACCTTTCTGCACCAAAGACACTAGAATGTAGGGCTCAAGGCTTCATGTAGGCACCAACACAACTTCTTCATGCTCAATGTGTTGTGTGGGTGTTGTCTTCAGTAATGGAGCCCCACTATCAGTTTGCAGAGAGTAACCATTTGTTTTAGCAACAGCCTGGATTGTTTGGGAATTTTCATAGGAATCCCTTAGCCAACAACTCAATTGAATGCAACCCATTCCCACCACTAGAAGCCTTTCCTGACTTGTAAGAAATGGGCAGTTGAAACTCTGTATACTACATTACTAGGTGTCCTCATCAGAATCACCCTCATAGATTCCAGAAAGTTTCTGCTGCTCTAGGATTTCACACTACCTTCAAATGCTCTGCAGCCCCAGCTGTCTTTCCCCATTTCTTAGCTTTCTGAGAGTATAGCTTCATGGCAGAGGTACTGGCCAGAGCCATGTTTATTACCACAACTCTATGGAGTTTCAACATCTCTGTCGCCACCACCAAGAAGCATGCTGTTAGCTATTCATAAACACCATTTAAGTGTTTTGTGGTGAGGAGGCCTTTTAAAAGAGCTGCAAAGTTTTTGCAGCTAAAGCTGAGTCAGTAGGCATCCCTTAAATGAAATTCACATGCCTCTAGCAAACATATCCCACCCAAGAAAAGGCTGCTACGAAGAAGCCATGCTTAACTCTGTTCTTTGGTGTCTAAAATTACTTCCCATGTCTCTCAGGTTTTACATGGATATAGTTGTCCACATTGGTGCCATTTGTTGACCGGGGTTTCTGTGCCCCCTCGTCCCACAATTGTTCAGCCCCAAAGAATTACACGGAGATCTACATTAATCATAAACTAGTTGGCTTCTTATTAACTCTTACATCTTAATTAGCCCATAATTCTTGTCTGTGTTAGCCATGTGGTTTGGTACCTTTTATCAGTGAGGTGTTCGCATCTTGCTTCCTCTATGACAACTGCAGACTGACTCTTTCCTCTTCCCAGAATTCTCCTGTACTTGTCATCCCCCCTGTATTCCTTCGGGTCTCTCTGACTGTACTTTCTGCCTGGCTACTGGCCAATCAGTGTTTTATTAAACCAGTACAACTGACAAATCTTTACAGAGTACAAGGCCATTGTCCCACAGCAACTATCCCCTTCTTTGTAATTTTTAAAAAGATGGGCACTTAGTGCTATGAAGTTTCCTCTTAGCAGTAATTTCACAGTGTTCCATAAATATGGGTATATTGTAGATTCATTTTCATTAAATTCTAGAAAGTATTTATTTATTTACTTTCTTTCTTTGTGTCTGGAGCCAGTTTTCATTTAGTAGAGAATTGCTTGGTTCCCATGAATTTGTTTAAATAAGAGAGTTCCAGACCCAATACAAAACTATAAACACTAGGAACAGATATCAAGTATCAAGACTAGAATTACAACCAGCATAAACAGTATTAAGCAAGGGATATATGCTGACTGTTTTAATAAGCATTCTATCATAAGGAGTCTAAGTTTTGTATTGGAAATGGCTTGGCTAGATCATAAAAGGACAATAACTACAACTATCTAATCTTCAACCCCATGGAAAGCCTGAGATGGGAAATAATATTATTTGAGTAGGCATGAAGTACAAGCAAGCAGTTTCCAAATTGTGCAGTAGATGACAGAGATAACTGACTGCCTAAGCAATCACCCAAAGTCTTATTTGCGATGTTGAAGCAACCAGCTTTGGCTAAGGCCTAGAATAACTGACAGACCATTTTCAGAGGCAGGAAATTTTTCAAAACTGTCTTACTCTGTCTTGGCAAGATTTGATAGTCTTTCTTATTGTATCCTGCTTGTCCAGTCCAGACATCATGCACTTTGTCAGTGGTCAAGGCATAGGCAGTTTCTTGTCCAAAGGCCAGTTGTGCCAAGAAGAAGAAAAACTTCAAGTAGAGTATCTTTGGTGCTAGACACTCTCTTGGGAATAGATCAGTGCTGCCAGGAGTAATATGGTCTCATGTCAACAGAATCCTAAGTTATTTAAATGCCATGTCCTACAGATCCTTGAAGTGGTTGAAGGTTACCTATATATGCAGAATGCAATCTCTATGTATTTAAAGAACCTGATTAGTCTGACTAAAAGTATTACAAACATGAATGACTATTGACCTATAATACTTAATACCTATACCTATATAACTTAAAGATTAAGATTTCATATCAGAATATTAAACAATCTTTGAACATCTGTGCAGTAAAGGAGGACAATGATATCAAAATGTAAACAATATATAAATATCTTAATCAGAGGTAAAAATATATAATGCAATATGATAAATATATCCTAAAATTTTATCAATATACAAAATTTCTTAAGCAGAGGAAGAAACATGCATGCATACAATATGACAAAATAACCTTGCACAGGTGTACAAATATTGTAAATAGAAATAACAAATATAATTTGAACTTGTATCAATATATAAGAAACTATACCAGTGTAAATTGTCCATAAATAATAGCTCACAAGTGTTCATTCTATTATTCACTATTATTATTATTAGTGTAAGTAAGTTCACACTAAATAGCCTATTATCCCATTCAATCTTACCTTCTTTTTGAGATCTCTATGCCTACATAAATTCCACCCCAACCCCCAACCCTATGCAACTAATAATCAAGGCCTAAATGGTGTCTCTAACAATGAGGACAAACTTTGTTAGGAGAAGAGATGTTACTTTCTAGAACTGCTTCCTGCTGTCATGGGGGCAATGTTTTTTCTATGGGATCCTGTGAAAGTAAAATGATGGTTAAGTTTCAAGATTTGCTGTTTTGTATAATTACAAATGATCTCTAAGTAATCAATAGGGTCTTTTTGTTTGTTTGTTGTGAAGGTTTTTTTATTAATTAAATCACTGCCTGGCCAATTACTTAAGCATATTGCTAGCTAGCCCTTACATCTAGAATTAACCCATTTCCTACCAGCAAGGTTCCAGCTGTCAGATAGTGTCTTTCCCCTCTAGCAGCTAAATGGCATCCCCTGACTCTGCCTTCATTCTCCCAGCATTCAGTTTAGTTTTCCCCACCTACTTCTATTCTGCCCTGCCAGGCATAAGACAGTTTCTTTATTCATTAGCCAATAAAAGCAACACATATACAGAAGGACCTCCCACACCATTTCTCCTTTTTTGTTTAAAGTAAAAAGGAAGGTTTTAACTTTAACATAGTAAAATTACATAGAACAAAACAGGCATCAAGCAAGAATTATAGTTACAATATTTATATTTACTTTATCTTTTATCATAACTAAGGAAAACTGTAACTATAAATTTTTCAACTCCATCAAAGACTCCAGAAGGATATAAAATTACCTAAGTAAACAGAAAGTGCATTTTAAGCAACTTCCAAAACTCTAGAATTGACAAAGACATCTCACTGCCTGGACAGGCACCCAGAGTTCTTCTGTAACATGGGGCATCCATCTTCAGCCCACAGGCCCATAGTATCCAGCAGACTTTTCCATGAATTAGGAAATTTCAAAGACAGTTCCACCTATATTGGCAGGTTGTCAATCACTTTTTTCTGTGTCTTGCAGAATGTCTGGCAAGCTCTTTTATGAAGCGGGAACCTCAAAGGACCATCTCACCTTTAGGCAAGTTCAGCAGTCATTTTTCTGTGGGTCCTGCATGTCCAGTTCATCAAGCAGTCCAGGTAAAAGCAGTTTCATGCCCAAATGGCTAACAAACTCCATAAGGAGCCTCTTCAATACCCATCATTCTCTTGAAGTAATTGGTGCTGGCAGGAGCAAATGTGTCTCAGTGTCATGAAAAGTCCTCAGTTCTTAAAACATTTTAAATGCCATATTCTGTGGGTCTCTGAAAGATTTGAAAAATACCTATCTAACTGAAATATATCTCTGTATATCTAAAAAAACTAACTAACATGACTACAAGCTTGACTCTTATAGATGACTCTCTATTAACCTATATTTATTAATTATACATTGCATTTTTAAATGAGCTGCACAAACAGAACACCATAATCAAGAACAGAAATATACATATGACAAAATTGACCTAAAATTTGTATCAATAGATGAAGATCCATACCAATTCAAAGTATTCATCTCTATAATATATTCCCTTTTAAATGAAAAGAAATATTTATAAACAATCATTTATGGAATTTGGGTATAGTTCTCTCCAAACTGCTTCCTTCTCTTTGTTGTTGGGCAAAGTAATTTTTTGGAATGTTTATGGCAACCTTCCAGGGGGTCTTGGTCTACCAAACCACATTACTGTGGAAGGCTTCCACAGATTCTCGTCCTCTATGGAAACAAAAAAAGAACATCTTTTTCAAAGGAACAAATCCTTAGACCCAAATTTTGAAGTCAAGATACCTTTATAATATGTATGTTGGTTTAGTTTAGCAGTCCATACAATGAAATGTCTCTCTATACTTAGCTCCTTCACAGTTAAAAATTTCAAGGAAAACACAATAATATACAGAATCCAGACTCTCTGTGTATTTTCCATCTTTACATGGCTTATTTTCTTACTCTATTACTTTTTCTACAAGTTTAACATTTATTTTATTCTTTTTACTGTTTTAATCTATGACTGTCTGTACAATTTTATATTACATTTACTGTCTCTTTACTTTTTTCTTCTCTTGCCCAAGCCTATGTACATTTTTATTGCTTTATAAATAATACCATTCAAAATTTCCACCTCTTCCCCTCCCCCATTTCACTCCTGCTCTCCTAATCTCCCTCCCCCTCCAGTCCTAAGAGATGGCAGGGAATCCTGCCCTGTGGGAAGTCCAAGGCCATTCCCCTTCCATCCAGGCCTAGGAAGGTGTGCATCCAAACAGACTAGGATCCCAAAAAGCTAGTACATGCAGTAGAATCAAATCTCAGTGCCAGTATTATTGGCTTCTCAGTCAGTTCCAATTGTCAGCCACATTCAGAGAGTCCGGTTTGATCACATGCTCCTTCAGTGCTAGCTGGCCTTGGTGAGCTCCCATTAGATCAGGCACACTGTCTCAGTGGGTGGACCAACCCCTCACAGTCCTGACTTCCTTGATCATCTTCTCCTTCTGCTCTTCAACTGGACCTTGGGAGCTCAGTCCAGTGCTCCAATGTGGGTCTCTGTCTGTAACTCCATCCATTGCAGGATGAAGGTTCTATGGTGATATTCAAGATATTCATCAGTGTGGCTATGGGACAAGGCCAGTTCAGGCACCCTCTTCTCTACCACCCAAGGACCTAGCTGGGGACATCCCTGTGGACACCTGTGAACCCCTCTAGAGCCAAGTCTCTTGCCAACCCTAAAATGGCTCCCTGAATTAAGATCACTTTTTCCCTGCTCCCATATCTGCCCTGCCTCCATCTCAACCATCTCACTCCCACAAGCTCTCCCAAATCCTCCCCTTCTCCCTTCTCTCTCCCCTTTTCCCCTTCCCCCTCACCCCACCCCCATGCTCCCAACTTTTGACCAGCAATCTTGTCTGCTCCCAATTTCCAGGAGGATCTATTATATATGTTTTTCTTTGGGTTCACCTTATTATTTAGCTTCTCTAGAATTGCGAAATATAGGCTCAGTGTCCTTTGTTTATGGCTAGAATCCACTAATAAGTGAGTACATACCATATTCATCTTTTTGGGTCTGAGTAATCTCATTCAGGATAGTGTTTTCTATTTCCATCCATTTGCATGCAAAATTCAAGACGTCATTGTTTTTTACCGCTGAGTAGTACTCTAATGTGTATATGTGCCACACTTTTTTTAATCCATTCTTCCATTGAGGGGCACCTAGGTTGTTTCCAGGTTCTGGCTATTACAAATAGTGCTGCTATGAACATAGTTGCGCAAATGCTTTTGTAGTATGATTGTGCATCTCTTGGGTATATTCCCAAGAGTGGTATTGCTGGATCCTGAGGTAGATTGACTCCCAGTTTCCTGAAAAACCGCCACACTGATTTCCAAAGTGGTTGCATAAGTTTGCATTCCCACCAGCAATGGATGAGTGTTCTTCTTACTCCACATCCTCTCCAGCATAGGTTATCATTGATATTTTTGATTTTAGCCATTCTGACAGGTGTAAGATGGTATCTCAAAGTTGTTTTGATTTGCATTTCCCTGATCGCCAAGGAAGTTGAACATGACCTTCAGATCTTCTCCCATCAGTAGGTTGCCTTTTTGTCTTAATGACTGTGTCCTTTGCTTTACAGAAGCTTCTCAGTTTCAGGAGGTCCCATTTATTCATTGTTGCTCTTATTGTCTGTGCCACTGGGGTTATACATAAGAAGTGGCCTCCTCTGCCCATGTGTTGCAGGCTACTTCCCACTTTCTCTTCTATTAGGTTCAGTGTGGTCAGGTTTATATTGAGGTCTTTAATCCATTTGGACTTGAGTTTTGTGCATGGTGATAGATATAGATCTATTTTCATTCTTCTACAGGTTGACATCCAGTTATGCCAGCACCATTTGATAAAGATGCTTTCTTTCTTCCATTGTATAATTTTAGCTCCTTTGTCGAAAATCAGGTGTTCATAGGTTTGTGGATTATTATCTGGGTCTTTGATTTGATTCCATTGGTCAACGTCTCTGTTTTTATGCCAATACCAAGCTGCTTTCATTACTGTAGCTCTGTAATAGAGTTTGAAGTTAGAGAATGTAATGTCTCCAGAATTACCTTTATTGTATAGGATTGTTTTGGCTATCCTGGGTTTTTTGTTTTTCCATATAAAGTTGATTATTGTTCTCTCAAGCTCTGTGAAGAATTTTGTTTGGATTCTGATGGGGATTGCATTGAATCTATAGATTGCCTTTGGTAGAATTGCCATTTTTACTATGTTGATTCTACCAATCCAAGAGTATGGGAGATCCTTCCAATTTCTGGTATCCTCTTCAATTTATTTCTTCAAAGACTTAAAGTTCTTGTCAAATAGATCTTTCATTTCCTTGGTTAGTGTTACCCCAAGATACTTTATGCTGTTTGTGGCTATTGTGAAAAGTGATGTTTCTATGATTTCCCTCTCTGCTTCTTTATTCTTTGTGTATAGGAGGGCTACTGATTTTTTTGAGTTGATCTTGTATCCTGCCACGTTACTGAAGATATTTATTAGCTGTACGTGTCCTTTGGTAGTTTTTGGGGTCACTTATGTACACTATCATATCATCTGCAAATAACGAAAGTTTGACTTCTTCCTTTCCAATTCGAATCCCCTTGATAGCCTTATGTTGTCTTATTGCTATTGCTAGAACTTCAAGCACTATATTGAAGAGGTATGGAAGAGTGGACAGCCTTGTCTTATTCCTGATTTTAGTGGAATAGCTTTAAGTTTCTCTCCATTTAATTTGATGTTAGCCGTTGGCTTGTTGTATATTGCTTTTATTATATCTCGGTATGAACCTTGTATCCCTAATCTCTCCAAGACCTTTATCATAAAGGGCTGTTGAATTTTGTCAAATGCTTTTTCAGCATCTAATGAAATGATCATATTTTTTTTTTCAGTTTATTTATGTGATGGATAACATTGATAGATTTTCATATGTTGAACCAGCCCTGCATCTCTGGGATGAAGCCTACTTGATCATAATGGATAATTTTTTTTGATGTTTTCTTGGATTCCGTTTGCCAATATTTTGTTGAGAATTTTTGCATCGATGTTCATGAGTGAGATTGGTCTGTAATTCTCTTTCTTGGCTGAGTCTTTGTATGGTTTTGGTATCAGGGTAACTGTAGCTTCATAAAGAGTTTGGCAATGACCCTTCTATTTCTCTTATGTGAAACACATTAAGGAGTATAGGAATTAGCTCTTCTTGGAAGTTCTGGTAGAATTCTTCATTAAAACCATCTGGTCCTGGGCTTTTCTTGGTTGGGTGGTTTTTGATGACAGCTTTTATTTCCTCGCAACTTATAGGTCTACTTAAATTGTTCACCTGGTGTTGATTTAATTTTGGTATATAGTACTTATCTAAAAAATGTCCATTTCTTTTACATTTTCCAATTTTGTGGCATACAGGCTTTTGTAGTAAGACCTAATGATTCTCTGAGTTTTTCAGTGTCTATTGTTATGTCCCCCTTTTCATTTCTGATCTTCTTAATTTTCGTGTTCTCTCTCTGCCTTTTGATTAGTTTGGATAGGCGTTTGTCAATCTTATTGATTTTCTCAAAGAACCAGCTCTTTGTTTCATTGATTCTTTGGATTGTTTTCTGTGTTTCTATTACGTTGATTTCAGTCCTCAGTTTGATTATTTCCAGTCTTCTACTTCTCCTGGGTGAGTCTGCTTCTTTTTTTCTAGAGCTTTCAGGTGTGCTGTTAAGTCTCTAATGTGAGCTTTTCCCGTTTTCTTTATGTGGGCACTTAGTGCTTTGAACTTTCCTTTTAGCACTGCTTTCACAGTGTTCCATAGGTTTGGGTATGTTGTGTCTTTATTTTCATTGAATTCAAGGAAGACTTTAATTTCTTTCTTTATTTCTTCCTTGACCCAGGGGTGCTTCAGTAGTTGTCTGTTCAGTTTCCATGACTTTGTGGACTCTCTGGGGGTAGAATTGTTGTTGAATTCTAACTTTATTCCATCGTGATCTGATAAGACACAGGCGGTTACTAAATTGTTTTTTTATCTGTGGATGTTTGCTTTGTTACTGAGTATGTGATCAATTTTTGAGATGATTCCATGAGATGCTGAAAAGAAGGTATATTCTTTTCTATTTGGGTGGAATGTTCTATAGTTGTCTGTTAAGTCCATTTTATTCATTACATCTGTTAGTTCTCTTATTTCTCTGTTAAGTTTCTGTCTTGTTGTCCTGTGCATTGGTGAGAAAGGAGTGGATTTTTTTTGGTGGTAGTTTTTGTGTGTTTCCCTTCTTTGAGTTGTGCTGGTGTAGGGTTGTCAGATGTCTGTGTTATTATGGGTATTGTTGGCTTCCTTGGGTTGTGGTTTTCCTTGGGTTTGTGGCTACATATTGTTTAAATCTGTTTTTGTCCTAGAATATCCTGTTTTCTCCATTGATGGTGAGAGAAAGCTTTGCTGGGTATAGTAGTCTCAGCTTGCATCCATGGTCTCTTAGTGTCTGCAGCACATCTATCCAAGACCTTCTGGCTTTCATGGTTTCCATAGAGAAATCAGGTGTAATTCTGATAGGTTTACCTTTATATGTTACTTGACCCTTTTCCTTTGCAGCTCTTAATAGTCTTTCTTTATTCTGTATGTTTTGTGTTTTGATTATTTTATGGTGAGGGGATTTTTTTTTATCCAGTATATTTGGTGTTCTGTAAGCTTCTTGTACCTTCATAGGAATATCCTTCTTTAGGTTAGGAAAGTTTTCTTCTATAATTTTGTTGAATATATTTTCTGGGCTTTTGAGCTGTAATTCTTTTCCATCTTCTAATTCTATTATTCTTAGGTCTTTTCATGGTGTCCCAGATTTCTTGGATGTTTGTGTTAAGAATTTGTTGGATTTTCTGTTTTCTTTGATCAATGATTTTATTTCCTCTATCGTATCTTCAGCGTCTGAGATTCTTTCTTCTATCTCTTGTATTCTGTTGGTTATACTTGTCTCTGTAGTTCCTGTTCATTTACCCAGATTTTCCATATCCAGCCATTCCGCAGTTTGTGTTTTCTTTATTGCCTCCATTTTGGTCTTCAAGTCTTGAACTGTTTCCTTTACCTGTTTGATTGCATTTTCTTGATTTTCTTCGGTATTTTTGAGGGATTTAATAATTTCTTCTGACTTTTTGTCTGTCTTCTCTTCCATTTCTTTAATGGAGTTTTTCACATCCTGTTTAAGGGCCTATATTATTTTTATAATGTTACATTTAAAGTCGATTTCTTCTACTTCTTCTGGATTAGGGTGTTCAAGTCTTCCTGTTGCATGTTCACTGGATCCTGGTGTTCTCATGTTGCTATTCAGGTTGTTGGAGGAATTCTTGCATTGGTGCCTGCCCATCTCTTCTTTCAAATGTGGCCAGGAGAGTCTTGGCGTTTTGGTCCAATCTTTGCTGTGACTGACTGTATACTTGGGGGATTTTCTTGATCTGCCCTCTCTTAGGACCCCTCAGCACTAGAGCTGGCTCTCAGATCCCATCTGCCCTGCAGAAGGCTGTGTTAGTGGATCTAAGGACACCGCAGATGGAAAGGAGTATTTGGGGGCAAGATGGGATGGGGTAAATAAAGAAAGCCAGTAGCCGAGGAGAGACCTGGCTGAATGGCCAGAAATGTTTAGGGAAATGGAGGGGTCCCATACTCCGTTCCTAGGACCATCCATCCTGGTGGGCACACACTTACCCCTCTGGATGGATCTCCTTAGTATAGGAGCAGGGACTCTTGCTGAGCCCAGGACCTTGCAGACAAAAGTGTGGGCTTGGGAGAGGCAAGGTCGTGTGGAACAAAGAAGCCCCTGCAGCAGGAGCTGGAGGGGGCCTGAACTCTGTTCCTGGGACCATCCAGCTGGGCCGGCACACACTTACCCCTCTATATGGATCTCCTCAGTATAGGAGCAGGGACTCTTGCTGGGCCCAGGACCTCGCAGACCTGTTTGAAGTTCTTATCTGGAGTTCTAGCCAGAACATTGCAAGAAGGTGCACCATTTCCACAAGTGGTACCCCAAAACCGGTCACCTAGTAGCACCATCAACACCATGTCATCATTTCAACCAGGTGTAGTTGGTGTTGTGGGGCCCCATTTTCTTCCTGGAAGCTTCAAAGATTACTGCAGGAAAATCTACTGTCCATTGTTGAAAACTTAAGCATTATTCTTATAAACATATGTTCAATGAAAGATACAATATAGATAAAATGGGCATGGAGAAAAGTAAAATACTTCCTTAAAAATCTATCTTCCTTCTGTCCAATACCAGATGGCTCCTGACATGAGACAGAAATTCTGAATTTTTCTTTTAACAACATGCTTGGATTTAGAGATGGATAGCCATTGTCCAACTCCAACATCATCTCTTATTTTTAAGTAGAGATGTATTTGTATCCAAATAATCAAATTTTACCATGCAGATAATACAGCATCATATGGCAGATTTCTCTTTGCTTGTTAATTCTTTCTGGATGGCTATCTTTTTTATCTTTAGGCACCTAGATGTCCAAGGTCTCTCCACTCTTTGAAGATGAATATTTTCCTGCAAAGTCAAGAATGGAACCCTGCCCTAACCCTTATGAGGTTTTCTTACCACCTGTATGATTGTCACCTCTGTGGATGAGCCATCATTTCTCTTTCTCAAGAGGTTTCTCTGTTTCAAACAGAACATTTATCAATTTTGTTGACATCCATAGCTTTTCGTCTCCTGTGGAAACAAGAGCAAAACCCTGTCCCCAACATAGCACATCTGGTTTCCATTGTGAGGTCAGTACATCCTTGAAATATTCTGGATGATTTAATTCAGAATTTTTTTTCTATTATCCAATGTTTCTCTGCTGCTGTTTTTCCTTTCTCATTAGCATTAAGAAGATTCAAGTTTAATAAAGCATTATGCAATCTATTTCTGGGGATATTTTCCATCCCTTTCTGTTTGTTTAGCATATTCTTTATAGTTCAATTTGATCTCTCTATAGCTGCCTGACCTGTAGGATTGTTTGGTATACCTGTAATATGCTCTATATTATAATACCCCCCAAACGGTTTCATTTTCTTAGATACATGTGCTGGACCATTATCTGTCTTTATTTGTGCAGGTATACCAATAATGGCCATAATTTCTAATAAATGTGTATTTACTGAATCAGCCTTTTTTGAGCTCAAGGCAGTTGCCCATTGAAAACCTGAATAAGTGTCAATGGTGTGGTGTACATATTTTAATTTTCCAAATTCTGTAAAGTGGAACAACATATCCATCTGCCAGATTTCATTCCTTTGAGTACTTTTTGGGTTAGTCCCTACTGGTAATGGTGTTTAGTTATAGAAAGAACAAGTAGAACATCTCTTTATAATCTCCTTAGCTTGTTGCCATGTAATAGAAAACTCTTTCTTTAAACCTTTGCTATGGACATAATGTTTCCTATGAAATTCTGAGGCCTTCAGCACACTTTCAATCAATAATCAATCAATTTCTGTATTACCTTGTGCTAGAGGACCAGGCAGACCCACATGGGATTGAATGTGTGTTATATATATGGGAAAACCCTATTCCTGATTATACCTTGAAACTTTATAAATAATGAAGTCCATTCTGCATCATCTGGTATAAATTTAGCAGTTTCAATATGCAAGACAACTCTTTCTGCATATTGCAAATCATTAACTATATTGAGAGGTTCTTTAAAATCTCTTAGTACCCTTGTGAATAGAATATAACTCTGCCTTTTGAACAGAATTATAAGGGCTTTCTTCCACCTTACTTAATTCTTCTACTTTGTAACCTGCCTTTTCTTACTTATTTGCATCTGTATACAATGCATGGGTTCCAGTTATTGGTGCATCATGTACAATTCAGGAAAGAATCTAAGTAGTTCTCTTTATAAGGTTAATTCTATCACTTTTGGAATAATTGGTATTAATTTTTCCCAAAAAATTAGCACAAGCTCTTTGCCAAGGACATTGTCTTCTGGTGCGGGAGAATTGTCTGTTTTCTGTCAATCATGTTTTAAATAAATGCTGGTTGTTCATTAGCTAGGGAGGAAGTATAGATGGGAAAACCAGACAGAAAGTAGAGGTGGGATAATAAGAACAGGAGTATTCAGGGAAGAAGGAAGCTCTTTCCCGACTCCTGCCCAGACCACCGAAGAAGCTGAATGTGACCTGCCCCTCTGAGAAAGGTACTGAGCCATGTGGCTAACACAGATAACAATAATGGACTATATAAGTTATAAGGGCTAATACGAAGCCTGAGCTAATGGGGGAATCAGTTTATATCCTAATGTAGACTCTCTGTGTGATTTTCTTTGGGAACTAATGACTGTGGGACCTGGTGGGAAGACAGAAAACAACAAGGGCCTTCATGTTGCAGAATGGTGACTACGTGGATAACTGCATTCACAGAAAGCCTGAGAAAGCTTGGGAAAGAATAGAGTAAAACATGTTTTCTTGGTAGCAGCAATTTCTTGGGTCTGCTCTTCTTGCTAGAGGCAAGCAAGCACTCTCATCTAACAGAGGCTTCCTGACTCAGCTTTAGCTGCAAAACCTTGCAGCTCTTTTAAGAGGTCCTGCCACGAAACACTTACATAGTGTTGATGAAAAGCCAACCACATGCTTTTGGTTTTCAGCTGTAGCAGGAAAAAAAGCTGTGCCATTTTAAAATGCTGGCTTTCTGAGCTGTCCTGCCAGGGCAAACTCTGACTCTTTCAGGCAGGCCGTCTGACTCCAACTACAGAGCATTTGAGTGTTGTCTGTGGACACCCTGTTGCAGCTTGCTTGCTGGCAAGGACCTTGAAACGCCATAGAGTTGTGGCAGTGAACATGGCTCTGGTCAGTACCTCAGCCATAAGGCTGGAATCGCAGAAAGCTAAGGAATGGGCTGGATCCAGCCATCAAAGCCACAGCTTTTATCCTACCCATATTGCTTGGTAAATTAAAGACTCATGTAGTCAGAAGAAGAGAGATATACAATAAAGAGAGATTCAATAATACCTCTAAATGGTTTACATTATGTTAAAAATATATACAGGCTAAAGGTTAAAGTCCTTAAAATAAAAAGAAGAGAGTAGTTGGATGTGGTGGTTCACACATTTAATCCAAACACTTCGGAGGCAGAGGCAGAGAGACCTCTGTGAGTTCAAGGTGTGGTAGCACATGCGTTTAATCCCAAAGCTTGGGAGACAGAGGCAGACAGACCTCTGTGAATTCAAGGTGTGGTGGCAGACACATTGGGAGGTAGAGACAGGCAGATGTCTGTGAGTTCAAGGACAGCCTGGTCTAGAGAATGAGTTCCAGGCCAAAGATATACAGAGAACCTGTCTCAAAAAGCCAAAAGTTAAAAGTAAAAATTAAAAAAGAGGTTAAAATAAAGCCACGTAAAGATGAAAAATACACAGAGAATCTTGATACTGTATGTTATTATGCTCTCTTTTAATTGTTTGAATGCTGAGGAAGGAGCAACAGCTGCTAAAACATATTTGCTTATAAATGCTGCTAAATTAATCCAAGACAGGTATTCTGAGAATACCTTGACTTCAAAATTGAAGTCAAAAGGTATGTTACTTTGGAGAAGAGATTTTGCTTTTGTTTCCACAGGAAATGAGAGACTGTGGATTCATTCTGAGTTAAGAAAAATCAGGTTTGATCAAGGAAGACCACCTGAGAAATCTCCAGTAGGAACAGATGGCCCAGATGTCTGAGTTCTACACCCAGAACAGATTCAAGATGCTGCCTGAGATGATCAAGCCTCACAGGATACTCCAGTCAGGACTTGATCACAACTCTAAATTTTCTTTAGGTCCCCATAAGATTATCAGTGCCCCCAACCAGCTGTAAGTATCCTGGAATACTATGCCCACATTGCCAAAAAATTGATTATGGAAATTTTCCTTTATTAAAAAAAAAAGAGGGGGATGTGGTGCGCGAGAATTGTCTGTATTCTGTCAATCATGTTTTAAATAAACGCTGATTGGCCATTAGCCAGGCAGGAAGTATAGGTGGGAAAACCAGACAGGAAATAGAGGTGGGGCAATAAGAACAGGAGTATTCTGGGAAGAAGGAAGCTCTTCCTTAGGCTGGGATGACAAGCAGCCCACTCCTCCTGTTACACATGTGTCTCCTGTAATTTATCTTCAATGACCATCAATTCTTTTTCTGCTTTAGCTGTTAATTCTCTGGGACTATTTAAGCCTTTTTTTTTTTTACCATCTAAGGTTTCGTTTAAATGAACTATTAGTTCAGGTGTTATCCCAACCGCCAGTCACAGACTGGAAATATCTTCTAACAATCTTTGAAAGTCATTAAGAACCTGCAATACGTCTCTCCTATTCATGTCTTTTGTGCTCTAATTTTTTGTAAACCTATTTTGTAACCTAGGTAATTGGCAGAATCTCCTCTTTGTATTTTTTCAGGAGCAATTTGTAATCCCCATTTAGGTAAAACTTTTTTTTTTTTACTTCTTCAAACATTCTTTCTAAAGTATCTGCATTTGAGTCAGATAACAAAATGTTGTCAATGTAATGGTAAATTATAAACTTAGGAAATTGCTTAATTATTTCCAATGGCTGATTTACAATATATTGGCACAGGATGAGACTATTGAGCATTCCCTGTGGGAGGATTGTCCACTGGCATCTCCTAGTATGCTGAGAATTACTATAAGTAGGCACTGTGAAAGCAAATTTTTCTTGATCCTTTTCTTGTAAAGATATAGTGAAGAAACAATCCTTTAAATCAATAACTATAAGAGGCCATCCGTTTGGTAATAGAGAAGGCAGAGGAATTCCAGATTGTAGAGGACCCATAGGTTCAATTACCTTATTGACAACACTTAGATCTGTCACCATTCTCCATTTACCAGATTTCTTTTTTACAACAAACACAGGAGAATTCCAAGCGCTGGTTGATTCTTCAGTATGGTGAGCATATATTTGCTCCTGTACCAGCTGTTCTAAAACCTGCAGTTTGTCTTGCATTAAAGGCCATTGTTTAACCCATATTGGTTTCTCAGTTAACCATTTTAAAGGCAAGGTTGTTAGAACCTCTGAGGATTTACTAGTTCCTATGTGTTCTTGTACAGCCTGAATGGCTGGTGACCTTTGTTTATAATATTTAATAATATTCTTCCCAGAAACATGAGTTTTGGGAACTGCAGAAATGTTAACCTGGGTATTCCATTGCTGAAATAGGTTACAGCCCCATAATTCACTGCAATATTAGCTACATATGGCCTCAGCCTTCCTTTCTGTCCTTCTGGCGCTATGCATTCAACCCACCTTGTGTTTTGTTTTACTTGAGATAGGATTCCAATTCCTAGGAATTGAATATCTGCCTCTTGAAGAGGCCAATCTGGATGCCAAGCTTCTGGAGTAACGATAGTCCCATCGCATATGTGTCTAGTAATCCCTCAATTACTATTTTATTTATATGCACCCTTAGCTTTGGTCTTTGATCATTTATAGAAGTCTGCCAAAATATACATTTCCTATTTCTTTCTGTAGTTTTTGACTCATCCTCCAAGTCTATTCCAACATCCAGAACAGTATGGCTTTTTACAGTAGGCACTAAATTGGTTAATTTTCCTGTTATTTATTGTTGGGGGCAGGAGTGTTTCAGACAGGGTTTCTCTGTATCAAAACTCTAGCTGTTCTGGAACTCGCTTTGTAGATCAGGCTGACCTTGAATTTACAGGGATCCATCTGCATCTGCCTCCTGAGTGCTGGACTTAAATGCTTTAGCCGCCATGCATGGCTTTAGAACTTCCAGGTCTTTTTCGTCATGTGTCCTCTCTATGTTCAGTGTTAATTCTTTTTAGAAATTATGTGTGTGGGAAGAGTTAAAATGGTTGTAAAGAACTAAGTTTTTCATTTTTCCTAGCGACTGCTGTCATACACTCATTTTCTCAGCTTGGAGTCAGGTTGGGTTGGAATGAATTTGATCTTCAGTAAACACATATCATGTTCACTTTTATGTTGTCTAGGACACCGTGCTGCCCTTTAGGGTACATGCATCTTTATTATACATACATGTGATTATTGCTCCCATCATCTTCACCATCCTCTATGTTTCCATGGCCCATGATGCCTTCAGGATGCCTTATATCACTTTGCCAATTGATTGATGGTTGATGAGAATTGGTTCCCCCAATTCTACAATGTGTCCCCTATCTCTATATTCATCCAGAGATGAAATCTGTCTGCTCTAACACATACCCACCAAAAAGAAATGCTAGCACTTACACATACTTATGCATGTCCTGCTAGATTTTCAAACAATTCCAGCAATAATGTGACCAATTCATGTTTTAAAATCCATTTTAGCAAAGGGATTTTGTCTTTTTGCCTTTTTACCTTTCAGATATCCAGCTATTTACTTGGTGCCCTTGGGAATGTTGAAAAACTCTGTTTACTACCAAGAAATAATTATCTTAATTTACTTATTCTACATACATAATCTTACTTTAAACACACTCACAAATAGAAGAGGAAATCAAAAGTTTTTCTTCATTTCTTTCAAAAACAGAATTAATTCTCTCTCCCTGCAAATGTTTATAGATTAACAGGACTGAAATGTAATCTGGTTAACAATTCCATGCTTGAGACAGTATTTGTAGCATTAATATGTCTAAAAACAGAAATGCAGGTTTCTGTATTTTTAATAGGCCATAAATTTAATTGGTTTTCTTCTGTATACATATTTATCAAGTGCTCTTTCACATACTTGCATTCAATGAAGTGTTACTATAATTTGAGTTGTTTATTTGGTGACTGTCTTTATATGTGAAGCTGTGCTGCCAGCAAACACACAAAAGCTGTTGTGCAAAGATCAGCAAATATTTTCCAAAACATAACAGCATTTTAAAGGAATCTCTTAAGCATGTGGTAGAGATTTTTGCACAACCACTGAAAACAATCCCACGTGGCCTTTCTTTCTGCTTATGTGAAGCTGTTGAATGAACAGTATGATGGCTTCAGTAGCATGGCTCAATGAGGAAAAATTAGTGTATATATGGTTGTTTAACCAAATGGACAAAACACATTTTAATAAAGACTTTTCATGTGACAGCAAAAAAGAGCCAGTGCTTTTCTAATGGAAGCAAAGATCTGAAAGCCAATTGGAAGTCAATGTGGAGAGGAAACTCAGCATAAAAATGGTCATGTAGCATAGCATGTCAAAGAAAAAGCTGTAGAGTTGCAAAGAAGCAAAAGAGGGTCATTTGTTCATTGGTAGTTTGTTGTTGTTGTTGTTGTCACTGTTAGAGGACTTATCCAGGTTTAATTTGGGAGAACGTTTGTTTATTTTTTTGTTCTTTGAAGAAATGGTTATTTTAGC
Source organism: Ondatra zibethicus (assembly GCA_004026605.1). NCBI lineage: Eukaryota > Metazoa > Chordata > Mammalia > Rodentia > Cricetidae > Ondatra > Ondatra zibethicus. The sequence continues at coordinate 28,806 of PVIU01007572.1, read as the reverse complement.
CACAAAAATCTTTCCTAGAAAAGCAAGAAATTTAAGTGATTATCAGGGAAATTGCTCTTGAGGGAAGCGGGGGCAGAGTTTGCGGTTTGAGCCTATTCCTCCAAACCGTAACCTCGAAGAAAGTGTCCAGGCACCATGAAAACCAGTTTGAGAACAAGATTTATAGACAGAAAGAAAGCTGTGAACATATAACTGTGTACCAGTGTACCCCAAGTCAACACTAAGTTGCATTCCATGTGAGAATAGAAGCTGATGGGTGTGCCTGTCTGCATCTCATGCAAATACACAGAATTCTCTATGTGAGTGGCACATATTTCTCACCATGTTCTCCCTATGCTGTCACACATGACAGAGAACATGACAGCTTCATTCCAGTTGATTGTGCATCACATAGATGGCCAGGACGGGGAAAACCTCAATAATGTTAAATGCAGTGAATGTTTTTTTCTCAATACTATGTTTGAGGGGGTGTGTTTCAGGTACTTGTAGAAATGTAAAAACTAATGTTTGAAGAGGGGCAAATTCTTGCATTAATGTTCATGAATATTCAGTAGTGAAGGATAGACCTCCTTGCCTTTGTGCATCTTTTCCCAGGCAAAACACTAGATCAGTGTTTCTCAACCTGTATGTCATGAACCTTTTGCCGGGAGACCAAATGACCCTTTCACAGGGGTTCCCTAAGCCCATCAGAAAACAAGGTATTTACATCATGAGGCACAACTGTTGCAAAATTGCAGTTATAAAGTAGAAATGAAAATGATTGTGTGGTTGGGGGTCACCACAACATGAGGAATAGTATTAAAGGTTCACAGTATCAGTAAGGTTGTGAACCACTGTGTTAGAAATTTTCAAATCTTAGAAATTTTCAGATAGGCTCTCCAAGAAGAATTTGAATAAAAAAAGAAATGGAACCCCTAATAAAAACAATATTTTATTGGCTTATTCAAAGAACACAATAGTTATTTTCAAAGGGAAATAACAGATAAACCTTGTTTACATAAGAGTAATTCAGCATTACTTGGCCACACTCAAGTTTGTTGATAAATCTGACATGAACTTTCACTTCTATGTACTTTGAAGCCTGGCTCTGGCCAGAGTCCAAGGGCGGAGTGAAGGAGAATTCGGCTAGCAGCTGGTCCTGATTGTACTCAGGGTCCTGTGCTCAGCACAGAGGCATGTTTCCTTCCTTCAAAGATTTCTCAGGGAAGGCTAGGCCTCATTCCTACTGCCTGTAATATTTTTTGTAGTTTTGTCCTCTTTGCTGATGGTCATTCAGGAGTAATAAGATCTCCATTTAAATATATTACAGTCACTTTGTTGAAATAATACATCTCTGTGAAAATGATTTGATATTCCCATCCTTAACTAGACCAAGCGTCTCCCTCATTTACAGTCTCCTGACAGTTGCCTTTGTAGACCAGTTGGATTTTGTAGAATTGTTTCTGAATATAAAACAGGGAGATCTGTTGCTTAAGTAAATATCTGAGAACAGTGTATTTTTTATCAGTTACTGATGGAGCCTGGGCTGCTAGCACATTCTTTTCATATTTAATAAAAAATTATGATAATCTTCACATAGGTATTATGGAACTCTAATAAAGAAACAGGAAATATTTATTAAATACATATAGTCTTAGAGTCACATAGGCCAGTGGCTCCTTACTAATTGTTCTATGTCAACTGAGAGCCATTGAAGGATGTCAGGAAAACTGCTAATGGATAACTGAGAACAGAAAGATTAATTTTTCAGAAGTTTTGAACTTTGGTAATGCCAAAGTTTAAAAAATATGGATCCTAAGGCCTGCATCAAGATAACGTCACCAAAATCTGCAAAATAGTCCTGAGAATACTGCAACTATCATTATAGAGCCTTCATCAGGAACCATGTGATGGAACAAGATGCAGACATCCATAACCAACTCCAATTCCAGCTCTGGGAATCCAATTGAAGAGAGGGAGGAGGGAATGTATGAGCAAGGAAGGTAAAGATCATGATGGGGAAATATAGATACCTAAACCCAGTTTGTGGAAACTCATGTACTCTAGACCTACAGCTGTGGAGACTCCATGGGACCAAACTTGGCTCTCAAATGTGGGAGACAGTAGTAAATCTTGGACTATCTGAGGGATCACTGACAGCAGGAACAGGATCTATCCCTGGTCCATGAGCTAGCTTGTTCAAGCCCGTTCCCTATGGTGGGGTGCCTTACTCAGCCTCACTGGAGGGGTTAGGGGCTTAGTCCTTGCGAATTTAATGTACCAGACTTTGTTGACTCCTCATGATAGTCCTTACTCTTTCTGGAGGAAGTGTATGGGGTGTGTGGTGGAGGGGAGGAGAAGGGAGAAGGAGGAGTGGTGGGAGGGACAACTGTGCTTGGAATGTAATATAATAAAATAAAAATAATGTTAAATTATAAAAACTTAAAAAATAAAAATAAAATATAAATAAGAAAAAGAATTTTAAAATAGCCCTCTTGATTTTTTCTTTTCTATTAGAGTGAAGATATATTATAATTTAAATTAACTTATTATTTATGTGTATGTGTATGTGTGTTTTGTCTGCATGTATGTCTATGATGTCTATGTACCACATGCATGCTTAGTGCCTAGGGCCCAGGGACATAGATATCCTGGGAATAAAATTACAATCAGTTGTAAGCTTCCATGTGGGTGCTAGAAATTGAACTAAGGTCCTCTGGAAGAGCAGGCGGTACTTTTAATCATTGAGTCATCTCTCCAACTCCAGTTTTAGAATTTTAAAGCCCAGTAGGTCCTTTATCTAATGATGGGACCACTTGTTCACAGGAATCAAACTCGGTGGATGACATACAGTTATTTCAAATGAAGCCATTATAGTCTTACTTAACAAGGTCATTCAAATGTCTCTGTTAGAAATCCAGAACTTCAGGCTACCTTGATAACCATTAAACTTATAATGTGCCTTTTGATAAGAATCTTCTGGGAAATTTGCATGCTTATTTGAGTTTAGAAAGAATCATATGTGATTTTAATTATAGGCAAATGTAATGATTTATTGTTTTATGATCCAGAATAAAGAATAAAATAGACATCCTAGTAAGAAAGAGACAAGAGACATTTCCTCTAGACATGGAGGAGGTCATTGAGTGGGAACTTGACCAATATAAAAAGAATTGATGGCTTAAATGATGTACTATTCTGAGCATGAAGTTTTTGAAGTTACTTCTAAGATTATCCAATAGTAGCTGAAAGAATTTAGCTCCAGAATCCCACATCCTTAAGCTCTACTTTATATGCACTGCAGACTTTTAGAAGTGCACTACATTTATTAAGCAATGTATCTGTCTATGAATCAATTATAAAAGGACAGCTGAGTTTGTCCTTTAGTTCTCGGGAACTCAGCGCAATCAACTGGTGTGGAGAGCTCACAGGAGTCTTTATGCTCAAGCAGATATGGCCCATTTCCATCCTATAATTTTTATAGGATGTCTAAATGACAGGAATGCTAACAATACTAACAAATTTCTAAAGGGAAAGACATAATTATTTATTAGTATCTTCTATATTTCAAATGTTGGACAGGTCAACATTGATCTACTTCCTCCCTCGTTTGTACAGTCCATACATGTACTCATCCTGTTCAGTGTTTGTAAAGACACATTCCTTTATAGTAAGGTAAGATTTAGGAATAGCCTCACAAAGGAAGGCTGTGGCACTTCCCTTTGCATTAAGGAAGCAAACAGTACATCCTGTCTTGTTTTGTTACTGACTTTATGGCAACATCAGAAGACTGAATCCAAACGAGCATCCAAGGCTATGGACTTGCATTTTTACAATGTGACTCTTCAAACCTCAGGTTCAGGATATTCAGATGACTTGATTTAAACCCCAGAAGGATGATTTTTATACACAGGATTAACTCCAAATCCTGAGGCTTTCTTCCAAGAGTTGGTCTAGTTTTCCAAGAACTGGCTCCCATGTGTTTCTACTGCTTCCTGGTGCCTGTCACAGTCCCAGGAACAGGGAGCTCATCTTTCATATACACAAAATGGCTATGGCAAAAAGAGGAGAAACATTTATCCATCCATGAAAATAAATTTGGCATACTCATTCATGTTCTCACACCCACTTCTAAAAGTCTCATCCTGGAATCTGCCATCAGGCTCTGATACAGAACTGGGGTCACAACCCACGCACATACCTCGGTCTCAACCCTAGTTATTCCCCATTGCTATCCAGTCTCCTTTCTTTTCATACCACCACTTCTATACCTCTTAATATGGCTTTGCATATGCTAGAAATATCATTTAATATATTATCTAAAATGTGCATATTGTATCCAAATCCCAATTTGAATACTGTTGCAGCATAAGCTCATCATTATCTATGAATCACATACAACAATTTTAAGTTACTCTTTTAAAAAATGTTAGCAGAAACATATTATAACATTTAGAGGGAATTTGTTGCTGTTGTTTGTTTGTTTTTCCACTTAAAACAGCAGGCATTTTGCTTCTGCATGACTGAAAACTCATCTGCAACACACAGCACTGAATTCTTAAAAATCAAACTGTATAGCAAAGATATGAAATAGGGACATTAAATGTTAAAAAAATCATGAAAAATACCTATGATATGCTAAATAATATTGCTGGAAAAGTTTAGCAAGCAAAATTTTGTCACTCTCTACAGGAAACATTTATTTTCCTAATCTTTCCTGTCTAGTTTCCACATCTCAAGAAAAATAAGGGACTCTAGCTTCCTAATAGATTCACTACAGTCTGGCAAGTGTTCTCCAAAGGAGGGAAAACATCAATCATGAGGTCTGAATTCTCTGAACTGAGATCAATAGGAATAGAGATCGAGGTCTGACATGGTGACACATTCTCATCATCCGTGCAAGGAAGAAGGATCTCCAGTTCAAGGCCAGTCTGGGCTTCATAGAGAAACTCTTTTAATCAAACCCACTTCATCCAAATGCAACACATGAATTAACACATTTAAACAATTGGAAGTAATCACACAGAAAGTTGAATTATTTTGTGATCTACTAGAGATATATTCTTGAATATGGGACTCTTAACAATGGGAACAAAGGCTATCTCAGACTTTTTCACTGACTTTTGGAACACTGCTCCTCATACTGGGTTGCCTTGCCCATTTCTTCATACATGGGAAGGTGCTTAGTTTTACTGCAGCTTGATCTGCCATGCTTAGTTAATATCCATGGGCTACGACCTCTTTCCTGAACAGAAATAGAGGAGTAGATTGGGAGGGGGAGGTTGGAAAGAAAAGGGAGGGGTTGGGAGAGATACCGCAGGAAGAAGGGCTAGGGAAAACTGTGGTCTGAATGTAAAATAAATAAATATATTTAAAAATAAAATAATGATTGCACATGCGCTCTCCTGATGCATCATTCATGGACAATATTATTTCTATCTTGTCAGCACAAACATGGGCTAATGAGAAATAGAATCCCAACAAGAAGGACACATCAAACATTGGCTGTCCCACAGATTCTGCTTACCTCACCTCAAAGTAACATTCAGCCTCCAGGAAGAAGCAATTATCTTGTCTGCCTAGAAACAAGACATTGAAGGGCACTAAAATTAATTTCCCATTTGAGATTTGTCTGTTGAATGTTCTCTGTTTATATTTGTACCCCATTTTTTATTAGATTATTTGTTCTTTTGATGTCAAGTTTCTTGAGTTCTTTGTATGTTTTGGAGATCTATCTGATGTGTGGTTGGTGAAGGTCCTTTTTTTCCACACTTTTTCTTATTCTTTACTCACAAAAATAAAAATCACAAGTCAAATAGAACAATGCTCACATCTCATTTCTTCATCTTTCTGGTTGCATTGCAATAACTCTTTTTATTTTTTTTTTCATTATGTAGCTTCTGTTTTGTCTTGTTGACCGTTTGCTTTGCTTTACAGAAGCTTCTCAGTTTCAGGAGGTGTCATTTACTAATTGTTTCTCTTAGTGTCTGTGCTACTGGGGTTATATTTAGAAAGTGGTCTCCTGTTCCAATGTGTTCAAGTGTACTTCCCACTTTCTCTTCTATGAGGTTCACTGTGGTTGGTTTTATGCTGAGTTTTGATCAATTTGGACTTGAGTTTTGTTCATAAAATAGGTATGGATCAATTTGCATTCTTGTACATGTTGATATCCAGTTATTCCAGCACCATTTATTGAATATGCTTTCTTTTTTTCCTATGTTATATTTTTAGTTTTGTTGTCAAAAATCAGGCATTCATAGGTGTGTGGATTGATATCAGGGTCTTTGGTTCAATTCCATTCGTCCTCCTGTCTGTTTTTATTCCAGTATCAGGCTGTTTTCAGTACTGTAGCTCTGTAGTAGAGTTTGAAGTCAGGAATGGTGATACCTCCAGAAGTTCCTTTATTGTACAAGATTGTTTTGGGTATCCTGAACATTTTATTTTTCCATATGAAGTTGAGTATTTTTTTTTGAGGTCTGTAAAGAATTTTGCTGGGGATTACATTGAATCTGTAGATTGCTTTTGGTAAGATTTCCACTTTTACTATGTTAATTCTACGTACCCAAGAACATGTAGATCTTTCCATTTTCTGGTGTCTTCTTCATTTTCTTTTTTCAAAGATTTAAAGTTCTTGCCATACAGGTCTTTCATTTGTTTGGTTAGAGTTACCCCAAATAGTTTATGTCATTTGTGGCTATTGTGAAGGGTGATGTTTCTCTGATTTCTTTTTCAGCCTGTTTAACATTTGTATAAAGGAAGCCTTCTGATTTTTTTTTTGAGTTAATCTTGCAAAACAACTCTGAGATTTCATCTTAAACCAGTCAAAATGGTCAAGATCAAAAACACTGGTGATAACTTATGCTAGAGATGATGTGATATAAAGGGAACACTCCTGCATTGCTGGTGGGAGTTGCAAACTTGTACAGCCACTTCAGAAATCAGTATGGTGATTTCTCAGAAAATTAGGAAACAAGTACCTCAAAATCCAGCAATACCACTTTTGGGTATATAACCAAAGGATGCTCAATCATTCCACAGGGACATGTGCTCAACTATGTTTACAGCAACATTATTCATAGTAGCTGGAACCTGGAAACAACCTAGATACCCCTCAACTGAAGAATGGATAATGAAAGTGTGGTTCCTTTACACAATGGAGTACTACTCAGCAATGAAAAAAAATGACATCTTGAAATTTGCAGGCAAATAGATGGATCTAGGAAAAACCATATTGAATGAAGGTAACCCAGACCCAGAAAGACAAATATGGTAGGTCCTCATGCATAAGTGGCTTTCAGAGATCAAGCAAAAACAAAACAAAAAACAACCTACAGTCCACAACCCCAGAGAACCTAGACAAAAAAGAGGACCCTAAGAGAGACATACATGGATCTACATAGGAAGTAGAAAAAGACAATACCTCCTCAGTAAATTGGGAGCATGGGGGTCATGGGGAGGGTTGAAGGAGAGGAGGGAGAGGAAAGGAGGGGAGCAAAGAAAAATGTATAGCTCAATAAAAACAATAAAAATTTCCCCCTGAAATTATTTTTTACATCTCTATTTTAAAAATCATTCATTAAGTTTTATAGTTTCAATGAGCAGCTTGGGTCATTTTTTCCTAAGAATCCATCCTGCCTTAAGATGAAAACTAATTTCTCTGTTCTTAGTTTTGTTGATTCTGGTAATTTATTCAGTAAAAACTGTTTGAGCACCACTGAGAATACAGTATTGGATGTAAATGTAAAACAAAGGTTGTAAATATTAACTTCCTGTACATACAGTGCTCTTTAAGTCAAAGGGGTATAGCAATATCCTGCTTAGTAAATGACAAAATAGCCAAGGTCATATTATCAATCACAAACCTGAATAATACAAGAAAATGTGTTATGTTAGCAAGATGATTTTAGATTGTTCAACAGATCACAAGTACACAAGTCTTGTCCTGAGAATAAAATAATGAACAAAAAATGTTCTGTGCTGTTTTCAGCATTCCATACCAATTATGTGGTGTGAGGGACGTGTGCAGGAATAATGAAGGATGGCTTTTGGGAGAAAAATGAACAGTAATGAAAACTGTATAGACATTTTCCAGCTGGAAATGAAAAGCCCATTTCAAAGTCATACTATAGCTAATTTGGGGTTGTATATTGTATTGTTTTTATTTTATCCCACAGGCGTTTTAACTCCTGAAAGGCAGTGGCATTGCTTTTTCAATGAGTGCCAAAATTGTGTGACCAGATCAGATCTATTTATGAGAGCGATGAGAAGCTGATATCAGACACACAGTCCGTAGGAAGGATTGCCACATAACACTTTCTTCATAAAGATGACTAAAATAGAGCAGTAGATTAGAAACTATCAGAACACCTTTATATACTCGTTTACTTATTTGTTTGTTTTGGAACTCAAGCTCTGGTCATTTATTTGTTACTCTTGTTCATTTCTTTTTAAAAGAATCAATACAAATATTTTAATTTTCAACCAGTACTGTAGGACTGTAACTATTATTGCACAAAAAGTGGAGCTTGCACAAAGTGGGCAGAATCTCATGAAAGTTTGGAAATGCTAGTGGGTCTTTGCTACAAAGTCATAGGACCAGGAAATTAGGTCGTAAGGAACAATCCATACTCAGAAAGACTCTAGAGCCGTAGTAGTCCTGCATGGTTGATTGCCTGGGTTGGGCCTAATCTGCACCTTCTATACAAAGAAATAACTAAGAGTGTAATCAATTGTTCTTAAGTAGAAATGATAAACATGGTAGATTTTATTATTTACCCAATCAAACTGGCATTCTGGTAAACACTTCTGATCTAGAATGAACTAAAATTGTTATTGTGGAGTCAGGAACACACAGTCACTGGTCTCTTCAGAGTCTCCATACTAGGAAGACCGCTTTGGCAAATCTTAGGCTTGTTTTCCATTCTTAATATAGAATTTTTCAGGAAAATGGTACATTCAGTTGCTAAAGAGCTTTCTGACAACTCAATAAATAAACAGTTGTCTACCACCAAAGCAAGATGAGAAACATATCCCTGAAATTGAACTTTTGTTGCTGCTGGTGTTCCATAACTGATCCCAGATTGAAATGATTGAAAATACTAGTGCTTGAAAATACTAATACTAATACAAATGATTGAAAATACTAATGCTTGTCCCTTTGTGCCCAACACACACGGTCTCAAGATGTTGTGGTGGTGGCATATTCCCTAAGGTTCCATGATTCAGTACTTTGCCGGGATACTTAAATCCAAAGGAGTAAAAACTGCTGCTGATTTGTATGCAACATCACCTGTGATGTTTGGGAAACTGACTGGAAAGATTCACAATGTATCGCTTGTAAGAGGTGGATGTCAGGGAAAGGCCACGGATGGTTCTAAAGTCTTGTCTTGTGGGAGTCTAGTTTGACTTCATGAAATTAATTAGGAAGCATACTCAGAGAACTTGAAAGTGTTGGGCAGGAGGAAGTGAGCTTAGTAAATAATTGCTGATGGGAATCTATGGGTTAACGAGGCGAACTGACCAATATGGCATCGCTGAAATGAAAAAATGTTGTTCATCTGAAATGGAGTCTGTTTAGCCAATGATTTCAAGGTTGAAATAAAATGACTTCTGTGTCTTCTGTTAGCTGGGTGCCGAACAGAGCAAATGTGTAATGAAGACACACTGTTGTACCACACCCTAAACCTGTCTAAAACTTGGCCATGGTGTGTATTTAAAACATACACAAGAATTTATTGAAAAAGAGTCACTGTAATTGTGATTTTAACAATGAAAATGTAATCATTTTTGTTAAAATATGCTGCATGATGCTTTGTTAGGAAAGTGTCTCCCTGCCCCATCGCTTTGGTCTTTTGATCACCTTTGTTGTTCAAGATTTGCTTTATTCTTTGCCTACACTGAAAATCTTGTCTAAAATGATGACAAAATCTTGCCACATTTAATTAGGTTTTTACTATGTTTCCGAAGATAAATAGATCCATATTTTAGATGATAATTTTGAAGTTGCTTTTAAATAATAATTTCACCAGTTATCTTCCCTAAGCCAATGATAGCATTCTGACTGACATACCCATATCATCTACTTCTATCTCAAAAGTTATGAGGATATCTGGTATGGGAGGTCCTTCTGTCTATGTCTTGCTTTTGTAGGTTAATGAATAAAGAAACTATCTTGGCCTGTGATAGGGCAAAGAATAGAGCTAGGCATGGGAAGATAAAGTGAATGCTGGGAGAAAGAAGGCAGGGTCAGAAAAATACCATGTAGCCCCAGCAGAGACAGGTGCTGGAACTTTAGCCAGTAAGCCATAGCCACGTGGCCATACACATATTAATGGAAATGGGTTAAATTAATATGTAAGAGTTAGCCAATAAGAAGCTAGAGCTAAGGGGCCAAGCAGTGTGTAGTAGGGAGGAGAGGGCTGTGTTTTTGGTGCCCAGTTCCCGGCGCAGGGTCCCTTGTTTTGTTTTGTCTGGCTCCCAGTGTTTGAAATAATTATACAGAAATTGTATTAATTAAATGACTGCCACACTGCCTTCTCTCCCCCCAGCATTCCATTCTGTCTAATACGCCCACCTAAGGGCTGCCCTATCAAAAGGCCAAGGCAGTCTCTTTATTTAACCAATGAAAGCAACAGAAATACACCATTTCCCCTTTTTTTGTTTAAACAAAAAAGAAAGGCTTTAACCTTAACATAGTAAAATTACATATAATAAAACAGTTATTAAGTAAGACTTACAATTATCATGTTTATATCGATTTTATCTTTTATCATAACAATGGAAAACTATAACTATAACTATTTATCTATTTTTTAACTTTATCAAAGACTCCAGAAGGATATAACATTACCTAAGTAAATGGGAAGTAACTTCCAAAACTCTAGAAGTGACTGAGACCTCCCATTGTCTGGACAGTTACCCAAAGTTTCTCTGTACCGTTGAGGCATCCATCTTTAGCCTACAGGCCCACAGTATTTAGCAGACATTCCCATGAAGTAGGAAGTTTTAAAGACAGTTTAGTCACTTTTTTGTATCCTGTAGACTCTTTTATGAATCAGGAACCACGAAGGACCAACAGTGATTTAAATAATACAGTTTCTCTATGATTAGTTTGGGGCTAAGGGGCCAGGAACAAACTAGCAGCCTCCTCTAACAGAGATCTGACAGACAGAGCCAGATCATCAACCTTGGCAACTGGCTTCCAGATTGGACATATGTAGAGGTCAGAGAGCATCTTAAAGTTCCCTACTCAGGGAACCGGGAGCCCACTGACATTCACAAATGACTGAAGAACATGCCAATATCACTACAGTGTAGTCAAGTGCAGAATGAGCCATGTTAAGGGTTCTGGGGAGAAGAAGATGGGTACCTGGATGGGGCATCACTCTGCTACATATATGTGACTCATTTGGAATCCATTTTGCATGTCTACTGCTGGGCTTCCATCTGTTGACATAATGTCAACATAATGTCAGAGACAAAAACTAAAGACTCTGTGGCTTCAAAATATATTTCCTGCTGATTGCCTGATTCCTGCCTAAGGACATATAAAATTGAGAAAGCAATCCTTTCTGAATGACCTTTTTTTGATAATAGACATTTTGTTCCTCACAGCTCTGGGGTCTGGACAGCCTAAGAGAGGGTGTCAGTGGGTTTGCTGTCTTGTGACAGCTGCCCTCTACATCAAGACATCTTCCTTCTGTGTCCTCTGAAGGACAAGGTCTAAAACAGAGAGGAAAAAAGAGCGTGCATGCTGTGCCTCTTTTAGAAGGACTTGAATCATACTTTCAAGTGAGAAGGCACAGGAACTTCTTAGCCTCTGTGGGCTCTAATTCTTAATGCTATTGCATTGGTAATAAAGTTTCCACCTAAAACTTGGAGTGAGTATACATTCAAAACATAGAAACCATTTATGCAGAAGCCATTTATGCAGAAGCCATTTATAAAATGGACTTTTAATAATTAATAATAGTAATTATTGCTTTCCTTAGAGTAATGAACAATGGAATAATTTGAAATACTATCAGCCTATGTTAAAATATTTTTCTTTTTTTCCTATATTCTTGCATTTCTTTTTTTTTCTGTGAACTATTTTATTGAAAACAGACCCTTCTCTTGAGGTGATCCCTGTAGGTGTCATACAGGGGAGTGAACCACACAAAGAAATAAAAAAATTCTCTGCAGGTTGACTTTATTAACCTGAATAAGACTCTGGAGCATCTAATAATAGGTGGCTAATTCCTAATATATTTAAGCCTAGTACAATTTGAAAAACTAAAAGATGTTTCCTGAATCTTTGGTGCACAAAGAGGCATAATTACATTGAAACTAAACTCAGGGTACATGCCATTTCCTTCGAGAAGATAGGTTGCTTAAGGGCACAAGGGTCCATCCTGGTCTCAGTCATATGGATAACAGAGAGGTCATTTGGTCTATTAGCCACCTCTGGTTTTTGTTGTGAGAGCTTGGAAGAGCCACTCATTATCAGGGTCATTTAGATTACTAACCACCTTCAGTTTTTATTGTAAGAGCTTGATATGGCTTGGCCCAACAGATAACTAAGGTATTGATCACTTCCAACTCTCAGCTTTCTACATAGAAGAATAGGTTTTTTCATTTTTCTCATTGGAAAGACAATCCTGTATGCTTAACCTTCCTGGTTTCTCTGGAGATCTGTGGGTTCAACGACTTTCATGCTATGCTTCTAACCTTCTCTCCTACAATACAGCCCAACCACAGGTTCCCCCTACCTCCACTTCTTCCAACACCCCCTCCCTGCATCTCCGCCAGATTGACTCCTGCTCTCTTTCTTCTTCAGAAATGAGCAGGACAAAGACAACAGCCCAACAGGACCAAACAAGATACAACAAGACAGGGTGAAAGCTCTTATATCAATGCTGGAAAAATGACTCAATAGGAGGAAAACAGTCCCAAGAGCAGGCAAAAGAGTCAGAGACACATCCATACACACTGTTGGCAGTCTCACCAAAACACCAAGCTAACATCCATATTTTATACATAAAGGACCTAGTGCAGACCCCTGAAGTCCCCATGCTTGCCACTGCAATCTCTATGAACTCATGTGAACCCTGCTGCTTAGTTGATTCAGTGGGCCTTGCTCCCCTGGTGTCCTCCATTCCCTCTGACTCTTACAATCTTTACTTCCCATTTTTCTGGGGGTGCTCTGATCTTAAAGAAGAAGGACCCAGTGAAGATCTCCAATCTAGATTCTCTCCCCATAATATCTGCCTGTGGGCCATTGTGCCCTCTCCCATTCATTGCCAGAGGAAACCTCTTTGATGACAACTAGACAAGGCATAGATCTGTGAGTATAGCAGAATATTATGAACAATCATTTGCTTGATCTTAATTTTTATTTTATTTATTTAGTTTTGTCAGTCATGTTTGGTTCTACCCTAGGTCTCTAGGCTATCTGTAGTAGGAGGTGCGAGCCTGCTTTTTGTCCTGGTCACCTGGCTCCTGGCTGCCCAAAATAACCACACAGAAATTGTATTAATTAAATTACTGCCTGGCCCATTATATCTAGCCTCTTCTTGGCCAACTCTCACATCTTGATCTAACCCATTTCTATTAATCTGTATGTCACCATGAGGTCATGGCTTACCAGGAAAGATTCAGCATGTCTGATCTGGCAGCTCCATGGTGGCTCTCTCTCTCTCTCTCTCTCTCTCTCTCTCTGCTTCCTTTCCTCCCAGAATTCAGTTCTGTCTACTCTGCCTACCTAAGTGCTGCCCTATCAAAAGGCCAAGGCAGTTTCTTTATTTAACCAATGAAAGCAACACAAATACAGAAGGACCTCCTACACCAGCTATCCAGCTCATGGCCATCAGCCAGTATAGGGCATGGGTATCCTCTCATGGAATAGGCCCGAAGTTAAACCAAACATTGGTTGGCCACTCCCGCATTTAAAATTGCAGATTGTAAGTGGGGGGAAGGTTGTGGCTGGGTTAGTAGCATGGTTTCCGTAGCCTGCAAACTACCTTGGAACACCAAAGAGACTAGAATGTCAGTTAAAGGATGCAAGTTCTCACAAGCTTGAGCACTGTACATTAATGAGCTGAGAAGAAGCTGTCCTCAGCAATGGGGACCCATGGTCAGTTTTCAGTTTTCAACCTCAGTCCTAGCATCAGCCTGGGTTATTTAGACATCTCTATGGGACTTCCTTGAATAATAACCCAATTGAATGTAAACCAGTCCCAACACTGGAAAGCCTTGCCTGACTATAAAAGCCAGCAGGTTCAGACTTTGTATTTTCCATTATTAGGAATCCTCACTAAGGTCACTCTTACAGATTCTAGGAAGTTTCCATTGTACCAGGTTTCCGCACCACCACCCAAATGCCCTCCAATTCCAGCTGTCACTCCGCATACTCTGTCCATCTTCCCCCATCTGATCCTTCCTACTCCTGTCCCTACCCTTCCCCATTTGCCTATAAAATCTATTCTATTTCTGCTTAGTAGGGAAATCCACCCTTCCCCCATAGCATTTCTCTTTACCTAACCTCACTAGATCTGGATCTGTGGATTATAATTGATTATTGTTCATTAGATAGCTAATATCCACTTTTAAGTTAATGCATAGCATATTTGTCTTTCTGGTTCTTGGTTACCTCACTCAGGATTTTTCTAGTTGTATCCTTTTGCCTGAAAATTTTATGATGTCATTTTTTTTAACCAGTGAGTAATACTCCATTGTGTAAATGTATCACAATTTATTTATTCTTCAATTGAGGGACTAGGCTTTTTTCCAATTTCTGGGTATTATTAATAAAGTACCTCTGAACGTAATTGAGGAAATATCCTTGTGTTAGAATGGAGTGGCCTTTGGGTATATGCCTAAGAATGGAATAGTTGGTTCTTGGTGTATATTGATTCCCAATTTTCTGAGTTATCACCTTATTGATTTCTAAGTTTACTGAATAAGTTTGCAATGGAGGAGTGTTCCCCTTGCTCCACATTCTCTCAACATGAGTTGTCATTTATGTTATTGATCTTAGCTATTATGACAGTGTAAGATAGAATTCCAAAGTAGTTTTGATTTACATTTCCCTGACAGTGAAGGATATTGGACATTTCTTTAAGTATTTCAAAGCTGTTTGAGATTCTTTTATTGCGAATCCTTCTTTTAGATCTGTATTCCCATTATATAGTTACATTATTTATTGTTAAATATCTAATTTCTTGAGTTCTTTATATATTTTGGATATTAAACTTTTATTGAATGTGGAGATGGAAAAAATCTGTAAGCTGCCTCTTTGGTTGAAATTGTCTTTTGTCTTACAGAATCTTTTCAGTTTCATGAGGTTCCATTTATTAATTACTGTGGCCTCATAAAATGAATTGAGAAATGTTATTTCTGTTTCTACTTTGTGAATTAATTTAAAAATTATTGGTATTCACTATGCCTTGAACGTCTGGTAGAATTTTGCACTAAAACTGCATGGCCCTTTTTTTGTCTGTTTGTTTGCTTGTTTTTTTTTTTTTCTTTTTGGACTGCTGTTATTCAATAGGACTTATTATTGGTCTACTTATAGGTCTATTTATATTGCTAATTTGATCTTGATTTAACTTTGCTATATGGTATCTACTGAAAAAATTATCCAGATTTTCTGCTTTTTGCTTTTTTTGAGTGTTTTTTTTTTAGATTTTTCAATTTGCTGGTATACTGGTTCTTAAACTATACCTTATGATTCTCTGGGTTTACTAGTTGTTTGTTGTTATATCCTCCTTTTTTTTCTCTGATTTTGTTAATTTGGATATTGTCCCTCCATCTTTTAGTTATTTTGTATAAGGGTTAGTCTATTTTGTTGATTTCTGAAAGAACAATTCTTTATTTCATTGATTCTTTGTATTCTTCTATTTCTTTCTATTTTTATTGATTTCAGACCTCAGTTTGATGTTTTTTTCCATCTACTTCTCTTGAGTGTGCATATTCCATTTTGTTCCAGAGCTTTCAGCTGTAGTAATGTGAAATTTCTCCAATATTTTAAGTAGCCACTTAGTACTATGCACTGTCTTCTTAGTACTGGGTCATTATGCCCCATAATTTTGAGTATGTTGTGCATTCATTGTCATTGAATTCTAGAGAGTCTTTTATTTCTTTATGTCTTGACCCAGTTTTCATTCAGGGGAGAGTTGTTCAGTTTCTATGATTTTGTAAGCTTTCTGTTAATATTTCAGTTTTATCTTATCTGTTGGGACTTGTTTTGTATCTCAGTATGTGGTCAATTTCCAAGAAAGTTCAGTGAGGTGCTGACAAGATAATGTATTCTTTTGTGTTTGGGTGGAAAGTCCTGTAAATATCTGTTAGGTTCATTTGGTTCATGATATCAGTTAGCTCCAACATTTCTCTGTTTAGCTTTTGTTTGAATGACCTACTTATTGATAAGAATTGGGTTTTGAAGTCTCCAACTCTCAGTGTTTGAGGGTCAATGTGTGATTTAAGCTATAATAGTGTTTCCTTTACAAAAGTGGTTGTCCTTCTTAGTCTATGTCTTTTTATTAGAGAATTGATACCATTGATACTGAGAGATATCAATGACTGATGGTTATTGACTCCTGTTATTTTGCTTGTGTTGTTTGTTGTGTGTGAATGTGTGCGTGTTTCCTTTCTTTTGATTTTGCTTGTTTGAGATTATTTCAAGTCTTTTAAGGATGTACTTAACCTCCTTTTATATCACATTTTGTTGGGTTGCTTTTGTTGACAGAGTTTTTTTGAAGTTTCACTTTATTATGGAATATCTTAATTTCTCTGTCTATGGTGATTGAAAGTTTTGCTGGGTATAGTAGACGGGGCTGGCATCAGTGGTTTCTTATAGTCTGTAGCACACCTGCCTAGGCCCTTCTGACTTTTAGATTCTCCCTTGAGTAGTGTAATTACCAGGTATAATTATAATAGATCTGTTTGTATATGTTACTTATTCATTTTACCTTGCTAATGTTAATATCCTTTTCCTCTATTGAGTATTAAAATAATGTTAGGAAATTTTTCTTCTAAATTTTGGTGTAAGTATTTTCTGGATCTTTGAGTTGGTATTTTTCTTCTACCTTTATTCCTATTATTCATGGACTTGGTAAGGTATAGTGTCCCAGATTTCCTCCATAGTTTATGTCAGGAAATTTTTAGACTTAATATTTTCTTTGACTGATGTATCTATGTCTTCTATCATATCTTTATATAACTGAGATACAATTTTACCTCTCTTGTTTGCTACTGGTGAAGCTTGCTTCTGTAGCTCTTGTTTACATTCTTAAATTTTCCAGGATTCACTAAGTTTGTGATGTTTTTATTACTTCTATTTCCATTTTCAGGTCCTGAACAGTTTTATTTGTTTCCTTCAACTGGTTTATTTTTGTTCCCTTGGCTTTCTTTAAGCATTGATTCATTTCCTTTAATTGTTCATTTGTGTTTTCCTGGATTTCTTTAAGGGATTTATACATTTTTTTTAAATGACATCTATCATCTTCATATAGTTAGCTTTAATGTCTTTTACTTGTGTTTCTGCTATTTTGGACTAGTCATGGTCTGCTGTGGTTAGATAGATGAACTCATATTGTCCTAACTGTTGTGATCATATTCTTACACTGGTGTCTAGACAACTGGGTTTAGGGTGATTATAGAACTAGGTGCTGATTTCTGTGTTTATCTTTGTTGGGTAAAAGTTTGATTTCTTGGTTTCTGTTTCTTCTCTGGATTTTCCAAGGTGTATTGGCTGAATATTGCCTGTTTCACTGATCTGCTCATTTTTGTGTTCAAAGTGGAATGCTTGCTGGTGTTGAGGACTGGGGGAAAGGGAGATGGGGGAGATGATCAGAGAGATCTGCAGGAGGCAGAGAGAGAAGGGAGGGGAAGCTGCGCATTGTGCCTGTTACAGTTCTAGGGATAACCCCAAGGATTAGGTGTGGGCTAATAGAGAAAACGGGAAGGTCATTGAGCAGTTTACCTGGTCTTCTGGCAGGTGTGACCTGTGGTTGAACAGGGGTGTCTGCCCAGGTTGGGGCTAAAACACCTATTTGTTACTCTTAAGGATTTATTTTTGACAGGATTAAAACTTAAAAGTAGAAGCTTTCAGTGAGGACAACCTATGTCTCTTGGAAATTTGTTTCTGGTGGTTTGGGGCTTTTTTTTTTTTACATTTATCATATTCTGTGCTCTTCTCCTTGTTTTACTTAGTGATTGTTCCTTCAGATAAATAATTTTGTTGTGTTGCGGGCTATGTGGAATAAAAAGAAGCTGAATCTTGGGTGCTTTGCTCCTGGGTTTCTTACCTTCTTTATTTAAGGACTTTCTGACAATATACTGATGGACACCATCTTCTTTTGGATTCTGATAGCTATTTTGGGCTCCAAATAATGAGGCAGAGTAGTGGCTATCCACTCAGAAATATATTTCTCTGTTTTTAAGACAATCACATTGAGGACTCTCCTATTGGCATCCACAATGCACCTGTGAACATATTTTTATTCCTCTTCCCAGTTTTCCTTATTCTAAAACAGTACTGCTTCTTACCAGATAGACATCAGACACACCCTGCTGTGGGTCAAGTCACCTTGCTTCATGGGAAAGCCTTGTTTGTCTTTCCCACCATTGATGCGGATCACACCATTCTCCCACTCTTTACTGAGTGCATCAGGAGAATTTCAGTGGATATTTGTTTTCCAAACAAAGCATATAACTTGCGTTCTTTATGCTTTTCAAAGAGTTTCTGACAGCCGGTGACTAGGAAGGAGAAATTTAGTTTCATCTTGACACAGCCAACCACTTAGGAGATAACACACACACAAAAAAGTGTATATACAGAATTAAAAATATGTGGTGCTCTGGAAAACATGTAGATGTGGGATTGAGACTAGGAATTGGCTTCAGAGATTATTAAATAACATGTTTAAAATGTTTTTATATTATTGCTCTTGTAATCTAAAATTATTAAGAAAATGCACATTTTACTAGGAAGCAAATTTACTAGAAAGTGAATATATGAAGTTATTAGTTTACAAATGATATTGCATAGATTGTGTACATTATTGGCACTGATATTTAGTATTAATATTAGCATTGGCTGAAATAACTTTAATAAAAAGGACAGATGACTCAGTCACTGTTGATGCAGATTGCTTGTATGTTTCCTGGCTGCCAAGACTCCGAAATAATCACACAGAAACTATATTTTTTTACAATATTGTTTGGCCAATAGTTTAAGTGTACTTCTAGCTAGCTCTTACATCTTTTTTTTGATGTTTGTTAAAATAATATTTTTAAATATTTTTTATTACTTTAAAAAATACCAATCCAAATTCCTACTCCCTCCCCTCTTTGCCTGAGCTAGTGGGAGCTCATCAACTCCAAATGTACTGGGAATGAACAAGCATAGGATCAAACTAGTTCCTCTGAATGTGGTTGACAGTTGGGGCAGACTGAGGGGCCACTGACAGTGGCACTGGGATTTGTCTCTACTACATGTACTGGCTTTTTGGGGTCCTATTCTCTTTGGATGTATACCTTGCTCAGCCTAGATGTAGTGGGGAGGGCCTTGGACACAAGGCAAAGTAGCTCTTATATCTTAAATTAACCAATTTCTATTATTTTATATTTTACCACAGGGCTTGTAGTTTATCAGCAGGATTCTTGTGTGTCTGTCTCTTGTGGTGGCTATATGGTGTCTCTTTGATTCCACCTACCCTCTCCTCCTCTATCTGCTTGGAATTCCCATCTTGTCCTATTCTGTGCTGAAATAGGAGCGAGACAGATTCTTTATTAACCAATGGTATTCACAGCATACAAGTGTGACAAAGCCTTACTTGGATCTGCATGGTATGTGCATGAGGACTTCATTGGACTCTATCCTGAATGTATCTTAACTATACTACCTAAGTTACCCTACATTGGTCACAAGAAGTTCACCTAGAGTATTTTGGCCATGATACTCATAACTAGTTGGTATTAATACAATGGAAAAGTGTAAGTATGCTTACCATTTTAAAGTAATTATTTTATATAAATACATTTAGTAACTAAAATGTAACTACAACATTCATGAAAAAGGTAACCAAGTTCTCAACTGCTGAGAAGAACCTGCAAAGAAACCATATTTAAAGTAGAAAATGGCAGGAGACCAAGATTATACAGTACAGGAAAGGAAATAAATATCACCACTAACAAAACCCTGAAAGCAGGGTAGGGAAGAATAAAGATTAAATTTAGACTTCATTTTCAGGTTTATTTTTGTGTTTTATTTATTTATTATTTCTGTGTGCATGCACACATGGGCACATGTGCATCTGCATTGTGTGTGAATGTAACCATGGAGAGACTAGAAGAAGGCATCAGATTCTTTCCAGAACTAGAGCAGTTGTATTCCCAGAACTGGAACAGTTGTGAGCCACCTACATGGGTTATAGGAACCTAACTCAAGTGTTCTGTAAGAGCAGCAAGGTCCCTTAATTGGTCAGTCACCTCTCCAACCACAAAATAACTTTTACAAAACATTTGAATATATTATATTTCTGTTGTGAAATTTCATAAAACGTAAAACTCTGGCACTTCCTTGTCAATGACTGCCCAGAGAGGGAAACTCTGTTTTCTCTGGGGATGAGTCCATGGTATGTTATCCAGTTCCAGTTAGTCAATCCTAAACATAAATACATACAAGGAACATCAAATGGACTCCACAAGTCCATAGACAGGAGAGTAATTAGAAAAGGCTATGTATTTGAGAAGAATTTGGTGGTATAGGAAGAGTTGCACGTGTGATGGGGCGAGGGGAAATACATTAATATACTACTCATGTAGGAAATCCTAAATATTAAAAATGCATTTTGAGAAGTGAATAGAAGTAAATTAAACAGGAAATATGAACAAGTAAATTTAATCAAAAGATAGAGTAGACAGACATTGTTAATATAAAATGAGTTAAGACAATTTCATCAACATTCAAGAGCTTGATGTGTAAATAATAAAATAAATTATAAATATAGATAGTAAACTTACAGATACTAGCTCTTTTTATAGCCAAAATAATGCTTATTTCTCCTAAAATAGATAATTTGATATAGTTCTTGAAGAATATCAACTACTATTATAGAAAGTAATCTTGAAAAAAGTCAAATATTTAATAATATATATGGTTTTGAACTTTAGGAGTTTTGTTAGTAATTTTCTCAAGAATAATCATGATCACAGTGACATCAATGAATAAATAGGCAAACATTCATAACTTGTAAACATCTACATGGAAATTCTTAAAGCAAGCATAAATATGTTCATAGGGTGAAATATAAGACCCTCAAATTGTAGAGAAGAATTTAAAGATAAACTGTCTCTATTATATTAGTTTCAAAACATAGAAGTGATGTGTGAAGAAGATGAGTTGAAGACATATTTCATTTTTTAATGTGGTTGATAGTATAAAATTCTAGCTGAATTCCTTGCATCTGTCTTTGAACACCAGCTCATTACCCCGTTTGTCACCCCATTGATGCAATGCTGAAGGCACTCAGTCTTGAGCAGTGACCTCACCAATCACCAAATGAAAGGAGACTGTATATGTAACAGAAGTAACAAGATATCAAGACATCTTTAAGACATATACCTTATCAAAAATTTTATCCATTAGTATCATCATCAATCATAATTCAGACCATCAAACTTATAGGATAGACAATATTTTTATGAAATTCTATGTTTTCACTGATGACTCAAATTTTATAATAAATCTTGTCAGCTTCCTTCTCAGGAAGTTTGACTCACTTTTGAGGAAACTTCTGTCCAGTATCTAAGTGGGCTGGATGAGAGTTTGCTTGTCGATCATAGTTTCAGATCAAATAACATTTCATGCTATCATTTGAAGTTATTGTGGAGAAAATAATAGTCTCAAATTCAGCCTCAAAGAAGGGAAAAAGATCA
This sequence comes from Ondatra zibethicus, assembly GCA_004026605.1. Lineage (NCBI taxonomy): Eukaryota > Metazoa > Chordata > Mammalia > Rodentia > Cricetidae > Ondatra > Ondatra zibethicus. The sequence goes on along the minus strand of PVIU01007572.1, from coordinate 6,906 downwards.
TTTTCTGAGGAAAGGCATGAAGGCATAGAAAGTGTGTACACTCAGTGTGTCCTCTACAGTTTATACGGAACACCAAATGGAAGAAATTCAGGGTTGACAGGATCGAAAGGTCGAGGGTATCTTGCCTTTGTAGATTGTCAGATTAATGATGAAATCTTGATCATGATTACTGAGCCACAGTTAACCTACTGAAATTTGGATTATAGGCCATAACAAAATTGGTAGCCATTTTCCATATTCAGTGCTGAATTATATTATACCTTTCTCTGATATTACAATATTTTCTTATAATTTTTTTCATGAATATGTAAATGATACATTCTGCTTTTAAATCTAATACTCTATCCACCTGAAGTGTTTTTTTATTATTAGAAATGCTATAAAATTGTACTCTTTAGTGAGTACGAAGAATAAGTTTTAAAAAAAGTAAAAAAAAAAAAAAAAAAAGAAATTTACCACAACTCTGGAAAGGCAACCTTTGAAATAGCTTTCTTGACCCCAGAGCTTTCAGGGAACTAAACCGAAGGTCTATGTTGGATTTCAGCCTATAGACTATTCTGGAAGTTGCTGCCAGCAAGTCCTCTCTGATACCAACAGTCTGCTCTGGTGACTATGGATCTTTGACACTGCCTTAGCCAGATGAATTGGAGACTTAAAAACTTGTCAAAGTCTGCAAATGTTTTTCCATTTAAAATATTTCTAAATGTAAACTAACTTTACCAATTGCTAAATGATTTCTTTTGTGATGGTTGGATCAGACAGGACTTTTATCTAAACTATTTATCCTAATCAGCAGTTGGAAAAGAAGAATGTTAAATAAACAGTCTTATTTTGATTCTTTGGCTGGATGTTTACTAGGCTGTTGACAAAACCCAGAGGAAGTTTAATGATTTGATGGATGAACTTAAAACAGAAGTGGGAACTGCTCTTGAGGACGCATGTTTGCTAATTTTTTGAAGGCACAACAAAAGGAAAATTGTGACAGGTCACCTCTTGGTACCCAGTTTGAGTAAGAACATTCATTATGGCTCTCCTCTAGAACTCAGTTCTCCCATGTTGAATAAAACAAATATTTTCAGTAAAAGCCAGGAGGACACAGATAAAATTCAGATGTCTTTTTAAAAAAATCATAGAGAACAGAAAACTTTAGGGTCAAGCATGAAGACTCTCCAAGGTCTCACATATACTTAAGCCAAGAAATAAGACAAGTCTCCTTGGGACTGTGATGTGTCTGAAGGCCTATGGGCACAAACTTAAGAGAGCTATCTCTCAGGAATGTGACAGTAAACAACCGTCTTAATGTCAGCCGAGGAAACAATTTGGATGCATATCCATTAAAGGAATTAGTGGGGCTGTTCATTTTTAAATCCTTATTAATCTTTTCATGTCTTGTATAAGACCAATTCCCTCAAGTGTGCTATTTAAAGCTCAGGGAAAATGCATCCACAAGGACTCCTTGCCAACAAAGAAGCTGTTTTCAACATCTGGGAGTAAAATTCACAACCAAATATAGATTACTGGGTCAGCATGCTTTGGGAAATGCTGAAATTACAGAACGCGGGTTCGACATTTGCCTGAGTTGCTCCTGAATCGATGTGTTGATGGAGCAAAGATAGATTTGATGGGTCTATCATTTATCTAACTATCAGTAAAAGCCATGAGGCATGCTATTAGACTAGTCCTTTGCCTCAGTGTCTCTTCAATGCATGTTTTCCTATTACCATGAAACCCAACATTTTCTTTTGGATAGTTTTATGTCAAGGGAACTTCCCTCAGGCTACTCTCCCTTGAGAAGCCCATATGCTTATTTGGGTATGTCAAATTCTTTTCCCAAGTGGCACTCTTTCTATTAACTTCAGTGCTTACAATCAACTACAACTAAATTGCCCTCACAAACTCAAGTTTTGCTTCAAAAATCAATCCACAACAGGACCACAATAGTCTGATGTTTGTGTAGAGATGCTGCATTTCTCAATACAATATTTAAAATTAAGACTAAATCTTTCTAGACTTAAGATATGATAAATTATTCTCATAGAGATATTATTTCACACATTTTAGACATACAGTAATTAAGGCAGAAGACTCCAAATCTCCTATCTTAAAAGCACCTACCACTTATTTACCTTTTATAGAGTCTACTAATACTACTCTTGATACTTTCATCATTCATTTTTTATTTAAATATTTCAAAAGAATGGCCAAACTTCCTCACTTATCATTAACTTCTAATTGACTGTTGGATTTCCCAAACCAAACAATTCAGCGCAAAACATTCTCATGAACAGTAATGGCCTCTTCTTTCCTATCCCCCTTGCAGTTCTGAAATGACTCTCAGGCTTTGATCCTTTATAGTCTTGTTCCTATCTATCTCACTTATGAATTCTTCAGTTCTTCTACAAACTCTAAGTTTTTAAAAACCCCTGACCATTCTTATCTTTGCAAGCATTTTTCTTATCTCTGTCCTTTGTTGAATTATTTTCATGAGTGTGTGTGTGTGTGTGTGTATGTGTGTGTGTGTGAGAGAGAGAGAGAGAGAGAGATCCAGCAAGCCCAATTCCTCTCATAACTAGTAGTACGATTTTATGACAGTTGTGTCCTGCAAACCCCACTTGACTTTCTCCTTGATAACTAGTTAAACCAATGCAAATTCTGCTTTTCCACTGACTTCTCTGCATGCTCACAAGCTCTGTTGGTTGCACCACTGTTTCAGAAACTTAACAACCTCTAGGACCTATTAATTCCACCCTTGCAATCACCTGACAGCTTAGAACTGATGCATTTGCTTATTCTGTGCTTCCCACTCCATCCCAGAATAGCTTTGCTAAACTGTGCTTATATCCACCATTTCTTGGATGGTTGTAGTATCCTTTTAACTGGTTTCTCCTTCTAGTATTGTGGTTTAAAAATATATTTTCTATATTGAAACAATGTCTTATAATATTCTATCCTGCCTAATATCTGTTGATGTCTCCAAAGATCTTCTAGTATAGTGCATGGATCTAAAACATGTATGGAATATGTCAGCGAGTACAGTTGAGACCTTTGGGTTTATTTGGATTTAATTGTAAACCTTAGAATAACCATAATTTTCTCATACAAGAGACAATTGTACTTTGATGTATTATAGTAGGTCTAATGGTAGGTAGCTCAAGGTGAACATCAATATAAATGAGCATAAAAATTATCAGGTATAAAATAACAGTAGTTCTTACATCTCCATCATCAATGAATATTTTTTCACTCTGTTCTGCCACCACTGTTCAGACAAGATTTCCTTCATAAATTCATTAGTAAAAAATTATGATTAGAAAATAATAGTGAGGACAAGAACTTGTGTATAAAATGACCACATTAGTGTGTGTATTTGTTACTTCAAGAACTTATTTCATTTGGCTTCTGTAAATCTGCTTTCTACTACATTTTGTTTCTTGGTACCTTTTTTTTCCTTTTTATTCTGATGGTGGGTACTAGTTAACATTGTTAGTTGCCCTGGATTTTGTTAGGACTTTCAAAATAGGAAAATTAATATGTGTTTCTGTCACATTCTGAAATAATTAAATGCCTTAGTAAATGCAGTATTTTAAGGATAAAGAACCAAGCTATCTGTTGGTGTCAGATGATAATCAAACATGGCTGGATAGAGACCTAGATCTATAATAGGATCATAACGTAAAAGTCAAGCAACTGGTGAATGTAAACAAGGGAGCTTTCTTCTAACACCCTAAAACCTTTAGTGGGTTTTAAACATACCTATTGATTTTATCTGACATATAAAACATGCAAATTTTAGGGGTCAGGCCAGTGAGAGGCTCAGCTGGTTAAGGTGCTTTCTATGTACATCTGGCAACCGGAGCCCAGTTTCCAGAACCCAGAATAGAAGCCTGTAGTGGCATTCCATTTGCATTTTAATAATAAAGCTTTCCTGAAGATCAGGCAGTAAAACAGCCCCATTGGTTAGTCTTACAGACCAGGCAGTGGTAACACACAACTTTAATCTCAGTAGTCACACTAGTTTGCCTTAGAAACTGGCAGGTACATGCCTTTAATTCCAGTGGTGCATGCCCTAGAGAGGAATATAAAGTGGGAGGAGACAGCTCACAGATACAGTCTCATTCTGACATTGTTGGAGGCAGGATTGCCATTTAGAACTGAGGTAAAGGTAAGAGCCAGTGGCTGGCTGTTTTGCTTTTCTGGTCTTCAGGTTGAACCCCAGTTACTGTCTCTGAGTTTTTATTAATTGTGCTTCAGAAGTCACTTGGAAAAGTTGTTCTCTGACCTCCACATGAATGCTGCAAACACATCTACACACACACACACACGCACACACACGCACGCACACACACATAATGTTTATACAATAATAATAAGATGGAAGGGAAGTATGAGCCTTCAAATCCCTTTGCAAATTCTTAAGAATATACTAAATAAGTCTTAAAACTTAGTTCCCTCAAATAAACTTTAATCACTTCCTCATTCACCAGCTTCCATAAGTAATCAGAAGGAGGGAAGAATTAAGCAAGTCTTTCATTGAACAGTGAGGACTTTGTGATTTCTTACCTTTTCCTGGTATTAGCAGGTGCCTATCGTGCTTTCCTGAGTGCCATTAAGATTGAAGCCTGGCAGGGGTGGTGCACGCCTTTAATCCCAGCACTAGGGAGACAGAGGCAGATGGATCTCTATGAGCTCAAGATGGTTTCTATGGTCTACAAGAGCTAGTTCTAGGACAGGCTCAAAGCTACAGAGGAATCCTGTCTTGAAAAAACAAACAAACAAACAACAACAATAAAAAGATTGATAGCAATGTGGCTTGTACTCTGCCTCTTGCTCACATAGACAAAACTCAAACATTAGCCCATCTGCTTTCTGTGTCTTTATAGTCAAAGAAGAACAGAAAGGACGGTGTCTACGAGTGAGCCAGAGAGTGAGAGAATGAGAGAACAAGAGAGATTGAGAAAGAGAGTGAGTGAGTGAGACACAGACAGAGAGAGAGAGAGAAGAAAGAACAAGAGACTGGGGAGACAAACAAACATGGGAAAAGAGACAGAGGGATGGAAGGAGAGAGAAAGGTAAGGAAGGAGGGAGGGAGGGAGGAAGGGAGGGAGGGAGGGAGAGAAAGAGGGAAAGAGCCTAACACCATATACTTTCCATGTCGTATAGACCCTATAGAATGCAGTTTATCCTGCACAACACTGACCCTGAGCTCCGTCTCCAATGATGCTTGCTCAGGTGTCTGCTCAGGCTCTGATCCTGGTGTTCGAGACCAGCCACCCTCCTAGGTGTGGATTTGGTGGTAATAGGCATCAGCAGGCACCAGTTCAATAGTTTCTATCCTGAGAGAGGGTGTCCAAATGCAAATTGTTTATAGGCTCTTGGTTTCCTGATGGAAGCCAGTTACAGAAAAGTCCAAAATCTTACAAAACATGAATTTATACTCCTTCTAAGACAAAACAACAGAGATTAGCCAACGTTGCTGAGATCTAACATAACAATCCCTTTACATTGCTATTTGAAAAGCAGCGTTCATAATTTATGGACCTAAAACACTAGATTCCTGGGTTCTTGTAATCATATCCTAATTTCAATGCTGTAGCATAAGATAAAATAATTTATTTCACTGTTAATATTCTTCAAACATTTATATTCTCAGGGTCATGCTATTTTGTGAGTCAGCTGTTATGTACAATGCCCTGAGTCTGAGAAGCTTTGCGCAACCTGGGGTAGCTTAGCATCCATCATTCTCACACGAAATATTTACCCTAGTCTGTGATTTCCTTCTTCAGGCTGTCTCTGGCATTTGTCTCCTCCTTTATATTCCCACAGCTAACATTATAGGCTATTCCCTTATAACCTCACATCTGGTTTATTACAACAACCTACTTAGGCAGTCTTGTCAAAGCCAGTTTTGAACTACACTGCAAGCTACTACAAGGTAATTCTTCCTAAAACATGGATTTTACCCTGCCTCCTGTTTAAAGCCTATCAGTGACTCCGGTCCCTGAGAATGGAACCGTTGTTCTAAGGTCTCTTTTCATGCCCAATTCCACAGCGACTTGCCAACCTCCTCTACTTTCCAAATGAGCTCCCTCATTAATTTTGTTTCTGCTGTCTCCTATGTACTTTAAACAGTCAACTTCGTTATGCTACCACACAGTCTTTGAGCTCTTAGCATTTTCTTACAGAAATCCTTCTCATTCTTCAAAACTAAGTTCCCCCCTTTATACAGACTAATAGACAATAATTACTCACCAAGTAGCTTCCCTTTACAAAGGTATTTGAGATATGCTGTTCATCTTTACAGTTAGAAGATGACCTTAGTGAAAATCATGATAGGAATTCATATATTAGGCTTTGTTGAGCTTCACATTTGCACCTATGTCACCTTGAGGATGATCAAAGTGACTCATCCTTAAAAGCAGCTTATATTTGCATACAACTTATGTCTATAATCTTGCATTTCCAAATAAATTGTTAACCTAAAGGAAATAGAAATCATTCTGTATTTTACAATGCACAGAGCACAGAACAGCTTGGATGAAATGCATATGTGCAATGAGGATGTGTGTAGATCCATGTGAAAATAGAGTATCTACTAGTATATACTTCCAATTGCTTATCAGGGAGCTATGACACCAGTGGTGCATAAAGATTTTCCCAATTAAGTATGGATGTGGATATCTTAAAAGACAGGGCAAATATATATCCAATCAAATATTTGTAGTAAGTAACTAATTTCTCATGTATGTTTTAGAATAGAAACTCTTATTAATATTATTATTATTAATTTCATTATTTTAAGTCAGGGTCTCACTCTCTAGGTATCCCAGACCAAGCTGTCCTCACACTCCCAAAAATCTACCTTCTTTGCCTTCTGAGTGCCAAATTAAAGGTATATAGCTCTATGGT
>PVIU01007571.1:0-90756 GCA_004026605.1 Ondatra zibethicus | reverse complement strand
GAAGATGAGTTAGGAAGTTAGGACCGTGAGGGGCTGGTCCACCTACTGAGACAGTGTGCCTGAACTAATGGGAGCGCACCAATCCACCTGGCCTGGGACTGAATGAGCATATGATCAAACCAGACTCTCTGAATGTGGCAGCGAAAGTTGGCAGATGGAGAACCCATCAACAATGACACCAGGACCTATCTCTTCTGCAGCCCTGCCCTGTTGGAAGGAAGCCACAAAACAATGTGGCTGCCTTTTTGTCATATTGACTGTGTCCTTTGCTTTACAGAAGCTTCTCAGTTTCAGGAGGTCCCATTTATGCATTGATACTATCAGTGTCTGTGCTACTGGGGTTATATTAGGGAGTGATCTCCTGTGCCCATGCATTGAAGACTACTTCCCCCTTTCTCTTTTTGAGAACCGAGTCTTTTTGAATGCACTCCTTCCTAGGCCGGGAGGGATGGGGGTGGGCCTTGGACTTCCAACAGGGCAGGGCACCAACCCTCTTTCAAGGAAGAAGGGGGAGGGAGGAGGGGTGGGGGGGTAGTGGGAGGGGACCGGGAGAAGGGGAAGAAAGGAAAAAAAATTTATTTCTTTAATTATGTTCTTGAATGGAAAAAATAAAACAAAACAATGTATGGAAAAAAAAAGAAACATTCCTCTAACATGTAAACGTGCTACATTTCTTCATCCATTCTTTGGTTGAGGGGCGTCTAGGTTGTTTCCAGGTTATGGCTATTACGAATAATGCTGCTATGAACATAGTTGAACAAATGATTTTGTAGTAGGATTGAGCATCTTTTGGGTATATGCCCAAGAGTGGTATTGCTAGATCTTGAGGTAGGTTGATTCTGAGAAAATCACCATACTGATTTCCAAAGTGGTTGTACAAGTTTGTATTCCCACCAGAAATGGAGGAGAGTTTCCTTTACTCCACATCCTCTCCAGCATAAGCTATCATTGGTGTTTTTGATATTAGCCATTCTGACAGATAGAAGGAAGGTATCTCAGAGTTGTTTGGATTTCTGCTTCCCTGATAGCTAAGGGTGTTTAATATTTCCTTAAGTATCTTTTGGCCATTTGAAATTCTTCTGTAGAGATTTCTCTGTTTAATTCAGTACCCCATTTTAAATTGGGTTATCAAGAATTTTAATGCCTAATTTTTTGTGTTCTTTATATATTCTGGAGATCAGTCTTTGGTCTGATGTGGGGTTGGTGAAGATCTTCTCTCATTCATGTGGCTGCCTTTTTGTCATATTGACTGTGTCCTTTGCTTTACAGAAGCTTCTCAGTTTCAGGAGGTCCCATTTATGCATTGATACTCTCAGTGTCTGTGCTACTGGGGTTATATTAGGGAGTGATCTCCTGTGCCCATGCATTGAATACTACTTCCCACTTTCTCTTCTATCAGGTTCAGTGTGGTCGAATTTATATTGATGTCTTTAATCCATTTCGACTTGAGTTTGTTGTATATGGATCCATTTTCATTCTTATACATGTTGGATCCAGTACTATTTGTTGAAGATGCTTTCTTTTTTTCCATTGTATAATTTTAGCTTCTTTGTCAAAAATCAGGTGTTCATAGGTGTGTGGATAAATATCCGGGTCTTCAATTTGATTCCATTGACCAAAGTCTCTGTTTTTATGCCAATACAAAGCAGTTGTCATTACTGTAGCTCTGTAATAGAGCTTTATGTCAGGGATGGTGATGCCTTCAGGAATTCCTTTATTGTACAGGATTGTTTTGGCTATTCCGAGTTTTTTTTTTCTATATGAAGTTGATTATTGTTCTTTCGAGGTCTGTGAAGAATTGTGTTGGGATTTTGATTGGGATTACATTAAATCTATTGCTTTTGGTAGGATTGCCATTTTTGCTATGTTGATCCTTCCTATCCAAGAGCATGGGAGATCTCTCCATTTTCTGGTATGTTCTTCAATTTCTTTCTTCAAAGACTTAAAGTTCTTGTCAAATAGGTCTTACACTTATTTGGTTAATGTTATCCCATGATATTTTGTTATTTGTTGCTATTGTAAAAGGTGATGTTTCCCTGGTTTCCCTCTCAGCTTCTTTATCATTTTTGTTTAGGAGAGCTACTGTTTTTTTGAGTTGATCTTGTATCCTGCCACATCACGGAAGGTATTTCTCAGCTGTAAGAATTTTCTGGCAGAGGTTTTAGGGTCACTATGTACACTATCTTATCATCTACGAATAATGAAAGTTTGACTTCTTTCTTTCCAACTTGAATCTCCTTGATCTCTTTGTTGTTTTATTGCTATTGATAAAACTTCAAGAACTATGTTGAAGAGATATGGAGAGAGTGGACAGCCTTGTCTTGTTCCTGATTTTAGTAGAATTGCTTTGTGTTTCTCTCCATTTAATTTGATGTTGGCTGTTGGCTTGCTGTATATTGTTTTTATTATATTTATATAAGTTCCTTGTATTCTTGATATCTCCAAGACCTTTTCTGAATGGAAACAGAGGAAGAGTGTATCTGGAGGAGAGGGGAGGAAGTGGGAATCTGGGAGGAGTGGAGTGTTGTGGGATATTTGTACACTGTAAGAAGGTGTATTGATGTGTTTGGTGAAATAAGAATCTAAATGGCCAATAGTTAGACAGGTACCTTCATAGCCGAGTGAGTTCTGGGAAGAAGAAAGGAGGAGATGTCAATGAGACACAGAAGGAGTTGGACATACAGAATGAAAGAAAAATAAAAAGCCACATGGTAAAATATAGATTAAAAGAAGTGGGTCAATTTAAGTTATAAAAGATAGTAACAAACATAAATTATAGGCTGAGCTTTCAAAATTAATGATAATTCTCTGTAGCATTATTTGGGAGCTGACTGTTGGGACAAAGAAAGACTCTTGCAGTAGGAGGGAGGATAAATTGTTGTCAGGATGTAATGTTTGAGAGAAGAATCTATTTCAAATAAAAATTATAAAATAGAAATTAATTTAAAACCTGAAACACTGAAATGTCTACAAGAAAACTAAGGAGGTACCATACAAGTTATTAGGGTAGGCAATAACTTTTTTAATAAAACACTAACAACACAGAAACTAACTAAAAGGAATAAGAAATATAATTAAAAATAAATAAAATGATTTTGTACGGGAAAGGAAACAGATAAACAGTCGTTAGAGCAAACAGATAAGATAATAGTTCATATGCTGGGAGAAAACTTTGACAGCCATACTTCAGAAAAGGGGAAAATTTATCTTAATTTATGAAGAACTGTAGAATTTAAACACAAGGAAAATAAAACTTTCAAACAACAATAGGGCCAATGAACTGAATAGACAGTTTTCAAAAAGGAAATACAATTGACCAGTAACCGTTTAAAAAGTGTTCATTAGTATTATTTTTCAAGGAAATGACATTCAAACTAGCTTGAAAAATTATCTTACCTCAGTCAGAATAGCAATCATTAACAAATATACAACAAATGTTGAAGAAAATATGGATATAAAAGAAGCATTACTCATTGTTGATGGAGATTCAAATTATTATAGCTACTAATTATTTTTGAGATTTCTCAAAAGATTAAAAAAAAAGTAGCTATGACCTCTTTCAATTCTACTCCTGAGCATATATCCTGTGAGCAGCATAACCTACCATAGTGATATAGCTGTGCACACATGCTTACTCCTGATTTATTTACTATAACTAAGAATTAAAATAAAAATTGGTTGCTCATCAGTGGATGAATGGATAATGAAAATTTGCTATATATTGAAAATGGAATGCAATTCATATCTAAAGAAAATGAAAATGCAATTTTTCAAGAAATTTTGGACTTGGTAGTGCAAATAATGTGAATTTTAACTGGAATCAAATAATCACAAAAGAGAGGGGGAGAAGGAAGGAAAGAAGGAAGAAAGAAAGGTAGCATGAATTCTAATTGGACTTAATAAATAAAAGGCAGAGTCAGATATTACAGTGTGAAAGCTGAAGGATCAGAGAAGCAGTGCAGCTAGCCACTAGAGAGACCTTTTACCTTACCAATGCTCAGATCAAACAGTGTGAACCTGCCCTCAGACTCTCTTCTCAGATGTCATCCTTAGACTGCATGGAGCGCTTGTCTCCTTCTGGCTAATATTCCTTTCTCTGCCCACCCATATTCCTTCCTGTCTCTACCTCCCTAATGCTGGATTAAAGGCATGAGACCCCCAAGTACTGAGATTAAAGGTGTGAGTCACCACAGCCTGGCCTCTAATGGTTTAGCTCTGTACTATTACCTTAAGGCAAGCTTTATTTGTTAAAACACAAACAGATTATCACTACATAAGAAAAAAGAAAAAAAAAGAGAGAAAGGTAGAAAGGAAGGAAGGAAGGACAGACAAACACATGTTCTCCCTCATATTTTGAATCTGAAAAAGTAAATGAAATTTATGCTCTGGCAATGCTGAAGCATGCATGGGCAGCCCATATCTGATGATTTTGTTGAACTTGTCCATATTGGGTTTCATGGTCTAAGTTGATGAGGATGACTGAACAGGTCTCCTCATTTTTTGAATCTAACCAATAATATATGTATATATGTAACAAATTGGTGATGCAGATGCCTTATAACATACAGAATAGAGGGTATGAAAGTGTAAATAATAGGGCATGAGGAAGGATTGAATGGTGGTGATGGACATAGTTATAAAAAAAGGATATAAAGATAATTGTTTATTTAGTTTTAATACTGTCATGGATTTTTAATTTCTGGTGGCTGAGTTACTCTTTAGTGCCAAGATAGCACAGCATTGTTTCTTGTGAAATTTAACCTCACATTTAGCAATCCTACAACACAGACATATTTATTTCCCAGATATTGTATATTGATCATAGTATGCTGGGTTGTCATCTTTGGGCTTTTTTTTTATTTCAGTTAGATAGATCAGTATTAGGAGAGTAACTATGTAACATGACACAGTTACACAGTGGACACAAAAAATCTTATTGTCACCTGCTGTAAACAACTGGATTAGGAAACATTTTGGGCATGTTCTTATGATTCCTATGGAACAGAAAACCCAGATTTGGTGATAGCAACTTGGGCTGTTTGACAGTTTCTTTATGAATATGGGAAGACAGGAAAGCGTTGCTGATTCACTTGGTAGGTTCCTTGGAAAGAATGCCAGTTAAACATAGGAGGTGTGTGTGACAGTCATCTTATTTAGGAGTGAGATTCAAGTGTCAAATGTTCAACTTATTTCACTCTCTGTTGAAGGGCACTTTCTGGAGCTAAAGTCTTAGGAATTTTATCTAGAAGTGCCTCTTTTAGGTACTTCCGAATTTGCAGTATCTATGGTATTAGAACAAGCTTTACTTGTAAAATTGCTAAGAAAAATCACCACATGTAGATATTTAATCAGAATATATCACAGCAAAACTTTATCTTGTTTTCTAGCCACTTAAAAAATAAAGGTTCGTAAGTAATAACATATCTAAGTTTGTGTTGTTTTATAAACAATATAAGTTTAATGAAAACTAGGCATGTAAACTGATAATAGTAGTAAGTTCTGGTAAAAAGGACAGTTAAGATATTGTAGAAATTCATGCTGATTTTTTATTCCTAGAAAATGCTGTGTAAGGCATGCATTTTAGAACTGAAAAATGAAAAAGAACTGAGTTCAAAATATTCACAATAAATTTACTATATGAATATTTGAGTTGTGAAATGTGAGTCTAAATATCAAAATATGACTGGAGAAATTTAATCACCAACATATCTGATTCACTAAGTTGGAAAATTGCTACCAAAACAAGGGACAGTCAATAATCCTATCAATAGAGAAAGTAGGGGACACATGTGAATTTATTTCTAGTTGACAGCACAATGTGATAGGCACAAAGACAGTAATGCTGCTGCTTATGAATGTTGAGATGAGCCACTGAGATGAAGCATGACTTTTCAAATACTAGTTACCTCACAAAGGAGTGAAGAGAATGTACCCATCAAATTTCACACGGTGAATAAATATTATTTCCTTGTCTTTCCTTTTGAAATATTCCTATTCTCTGGATTTAGATCTGGTTTGAAACAACTACACAGGAACTGAGTTGGCAGTTGCGGCTCGTGAGCATCCTCTTTAATCCTCATGTCCTGTTTAGTCAAGATTGCTTATCGTTTTTGTTCAATTCTTTGGCATTCAGAACAGCAACCGTTGCCCTCTCTGCTAATGTACCTCAGAACCATTTGGAAAAGCAGTTTGAATTGCACAAGCTCCAGGTACAAATTAATGGATGCTTTTAGCCTAGAAAAAGCAATGACAGGTGGTAGACAATCTGAAATGATTCAATTCAGCCAAATTTTTTAAATCTATTTTTCATGTGGTACATCAGAATGGTTTTGTTTGGACTTATATTGGCTTCTAAAGCATATTATTTGAAAAACTCTGCAACAATTGCTACTATAAATATCAAAGCCATACTTTGAAATTGAAGATCACCAACCATTGTAGCATTTTCCTTGTAGGCAAATATGGAAAAGTATAAAAATCACTTTAAAGGGAACATAAATTTTTCATAAACTTACAGCATTCAAATGCCTCTTATTTGCAGGGTATCTCCAAAAATTGTGCAACACAGTCTCAAAAGTTCAAATGCAAAAGGAAAAACTAAAACATTACTCACCTAACCCACCTTATGAATAATATTACTTTCCAAGTTAAAACCAATCTCATTGCTTGATTGTTGGTATTGTCAATGGCAGAAAATAGAATTGCCTAGTGATGAGCCGTGGAGGATGATCAGTGATTACATTAATGAGGTACATGTCTACTCTGGGTGACACCCTTTCCTGACTGGGCCCATTGGCATTATAAAATGGAGAAAGAGAACTAAATACATGCATGTGTGACTCATTGCTTAGTTTCTGATTGTGTGTTGCTGTGGGAGCTCCTTCTGCTCCTTCAGCCAATAGCCTTTGGGCGTGGTGTCTTTTGCTTTAAAAAGCAGCAGTAGCCTTATGCACTCTCTCTTGCTTCCGGCTCCCGCTTCCAGCTCCTAGACTCTGTTCCTGTTCGCTCAGAGGGCTGTTGTCTAGGACAGTGGTCTGTAAGTTTTCCCCTTCAATAAATAACCCTTTTATTATTCATAATTCTGAACTGGTGTGGGATTGTTTTGTGACTTACTCCTTCAGTGCCTGTGATGTGATCACCAGTTTCAAGGTCTGCTGCCTGGCTTCCATACCAGATGTAGCACAACTTGAATTGTGGGCTCAAATGAACCCTTCCCTCTATTAGCTGACTTTGTTGGGTGTTTTTATAACAGAAATAGGAAAAAATATAAGTCACTCACTAATTCCATTAAGCAAATAAACCAAACAACAAGCAGTCATATCTAAACATCAGTATTTGTATTTCTATAGAACCAGGCACACCCCATTATCTCAACACTAGAGAGGTGAGGCAGAAAGCTGGCCCCAAGTATGAAGCTTGCTTGGGCTACATAAAGATTTCCCGCCTCCTTTGTTAATAAACCTATTAATACCGCCAAATAATATCTTGCATTGTCACTAAACAGAAAGAATATTTCTAGGAATTAAAAGAATTACTGATATTTCTGTTCACCACAGTTTATGAATAAATTGCACAAAAGCCATTCTTTTGAAAAAATATTTTAACATATGTATTTGACTCAATAATTTAAAAAGTCTATTTTAATCATCTTTGATTGTACCGTGCTGGGCTCTTCATAGTTAAGAAAAATTTATGTGATATGTAAAGGTGAAGAAATTGATTTGGGAACAGGATAAAAAACAAATAAAAATAAGAATTATGACATTATATAATATGAGATGGGGATATGGTTATTAAACATGTAGCTGTAGCTATTATCCATAGCAGCAAACATTATCTTTGAGAAAAGTTTTATTATTAGTTTATACATTTAAAACATCTAACATTCATTTTAGATAAAGTTAAATTGATGTTTAAGTTTTAAAAATGTATTTTTTTCTAGAATACTCTCTTAAAAATTATATGGTACTTGTACATAACCCTTATTTTCATGAAAATTTTATATGTAGTTATAGAAAATTCTAGCTGGTAGAAATGTTAATCATCACAGTAATGGCAGAGGGTAGCATAGACATCCCTCAAGGAACAAAGGTAAGTCTGCTGAATGACCTGATTATCTCATTCTAGGTATAAAAGCCAAAGAAATTCTGTTAGTACAATCATCATACACAGTGGGTAGATATGAAAAAAACCAAGGGCATCAATAGATGACTATATAAATAATATATAGTGCATGTAACCTACAGAATGGTATTTAGCCATAAAAATTACACATCTTGCTATGTGTGGAAGATTAATGGAATCAGAGAATATTCTGAATGAACGAGCAGAGAAGCAAACACATATTTATTCTGATTCTCATATATATATGCTAAAATATTTTACGCTAATGCTGTGCAATGATTAATATCTGTAAGTATAGCAGTTGCAAATTCAGATGAGAATCATTTAGCCCTGGAGTTTAAAACCAGCCTGAATAAAATAGGCTCATGCCATTCTTAAAAAAAGAAGTTTCCACACTGTATAATTATATTTATAATGACTTATGTGGAGGTCGGATAGACAAAGATTGGGTAATGAGAAACAAACTCTGTTAAAGACATGTAGTAATGTTAATTGAATATAGGACATTGGCTTAACTACAGTTCACAATATATAAATAAATAAGTAGAAGAAATATGCTCAAAGATTCCAATGATAAAACTAAAATAAAGATTCTTATGTGGTCACTGCATACATGACCCCATAATATGTTCACATGTTCAATTATTATGTGTAAGTCAAAAGGTTTTTTAACTTCTGGAGATTTTAAATGTAAGAGCACTTATTTTTAAAGCATGGGTACTTCAGTTTGAATCCCTAGAACCAGTGTTAATAAGCCAAACATGCCTTCATATATAACTAAAATTCTAGTCTTGAGGGTATGAATACAAGTGAATCCTTATATTTTGCTAACCAGTCAACATAGCAAAGATATTGGTGAGCTCCAGGCTTCTGTTTAAGCAATAGCTACATCTCAAGAGAATAAGACAGAAAATAGGAGAGCATGGCATCCTTTACTGCCAGCAAATGGCCTAAGTGGACATGTGTGACATACATTGCTCTATACAATAAACCTAACACACACACACACAGAGAAAGAGAGAGAGAGAGAATGAGAGAGAAAAGCAATGTTGAGGTTGTCATAACTGACCTCTACATTTATGTGACATGTACATCTCTGCATTTACACACATGAACAGCCACATATAAATAGATACATGCATGCATTATTCACATACAAAAAATAAAGGTCCAAGGAAGTGCAAAGTTGTCTTTAAATGGGAACAAAAATCTAGCAGAAAGATCAGAATTGAAACTAACTAGGAGGTAGGTGGAAAAGATTAAGCACATTTGAGAGCAGAGGAGACAGAGGAGAGCAAAAGAAGTGTTAATCGACACAGTGGGGCTTGAAAAATCTTCATTAAAGCCTATTATTTTCTAAATCTATTAAAAGAAATAATTTAAAACAAAAAAAACATTGAAGGTATTCTTCTGGGGAGGATGATACTCCTATCAGAAGCTAAAAGTTATTAAGTGAAAATTTCATTACAAGGTGTGGGATAGCTCCCTATGAGCTATTGGCAAGGCAAGACCACAGGTGTACATAAGACATTACAGGATTTTGCTAATGCCCTTGCTGGATTGCATTCTAAGAATGTTATTGTAAGACTGTATTGCTGAAGGTGCCTACAATTAGATTGTATCCCAAAGAATAATCAAGTTGGCACTGACCTGGAAGTTCCCTCACTTATGGATGGCGCCCATATTGCCTAAAGGCACTCTCCCAGTCCCGGGAAAGACATGTATCTATGGTCCTACCCAGTATGGACCAATGGTGTATTCAATTTGTTGATGTGCTTTATTTCTTATAGAAGAAGTTCTTACAGGTCTGGGAAGCAGCATTTGTGACATTTTGTCAGAGTACATGGTGACCTTAGAGCCAGCAGTGTCAGCTTTCTTACCGACTGCCTGGACCCTTGTGACAGAAACTGTAGCTCATGGCAACAGTGTCCCTGGGCCCCTTGCTGCTAGAAGCTGGGCTTTTATCCTGCACCAGCATCTCAACTGAAGAGTCATCTTTACCTACATTGAGCTAATGTCTGGCATTCCCTAAATTATCCTCCACCTAGACATGTAACATAAAAGTTTTGGCTTTTCCCTATTCTCTTGCTGTTGAACAGGGACTAGTCGTCTCGGTGCCTTCTTTCTTAGCTTGGGAATGTTTAAATTTTGATTTTTTAAAATCTGTGTTCAAGATAGTTTCCTTGCGGCCTTTTCATACATCCCTAAGATTGATTGCCACTTCCTCAATCATGCCTCTCCCCTATTACCCTGTCCACCACTCCCACTTTCATCTTTCTGTCCAGAGCAGTCCTATTTCCACTTTCAGGCCACATTTTTTTATTGTCCTTACAACAAAACCTCATTCACAAACTTCATGAGACTTGTACAGTTTCCTTGCCTTTATATATACTGTTACCTACACAAAATCTCTCATAGGACCAGGTGGTGGTAGGACACGTGTTCAATCCCAGCACTTGAGATGCAGAGGCTGGCAGATCATGAGTTTAAGACCAACCTGGTCTAGGTCCAGGACAGCAGGGGCTGCATAGAGAAACCCTGTCTCAAAAAATCAAAAAAAAAAAAAGAAAGAAAAGTCTCTTATAGGAAAATAGAAGCTACTATCTGCATATGAGGGAAGAAATTCGGTGCTTGTGTTTCAGAGACTGAGTTGCCAACTAATATATATTGTTCAATCGAAAACACAGATTCATCTAATTTCCTGAGAACTTTATACCCTTGTGTTTCTTTGTGGTTGTATAAAATTAAGGTGCTACCTATTTCTCAATTGATCAGCACCTAATCAAGACAGAAATTGGCAGCAGGTGTGTGGGATATTGCTGTTAAAGACCTAATGAGGTTGTTCATCTACAATTTCTTCAGGCTCAGATATTCTTTCTGTTCTCTCCTTGATCCTTTATACAGGTGAGAGTTTCCAAAGAGTGTGATTTGTTGTGTGTTTCATCTTTAGTATTTTAATATGGCTTACCTTCAGTATTTGCAACTCTTTCTGATTTTCTTTTTTATATTTTTTTGATTTTTCTCATGCTGTTTAGATGTTTGTGTGTATTCTCTTGGTATTCATTCAGTGGTTCACATTCTTCTTTAATATCTTTAAAATATACTTGAAGTTGATCTTTTTTTGGTATTTCACCTAATTCATTTTCACAAGAGTGCATCACTATGAGATAAATAATTTTAGTAGTATTATATTACTTTGGATTTTCATGTTTCTTATATTACTGCTTTGGGATTCTGATGTCTAGCTTTATGTTCTTGGTTGGATATTTTTTATTAACTCTATTATTATAATTGAACTATTTATAATATTCAAGTGGGTTGATTTGTTTTGTAGTTGCCATGTGTAGCTCAGTAGTTATAATCTATAATCAGTCCCAGAGCTCAGGGAACTTGGTGCAAATGCTGTATTATTCCCAGTGTAGAATATTAGCTGTGAGGATGATCAAAGTTGTTGGACAGCCACACTATGTAATATTTATACTAGCCAATTACTGCAGAAGCACCTAACTTCAATAGCTTAGAGTGAGTTTCTGGTATACATGCAAGCAATCAAGAATTGGAATTCACAGTTCCCTCATTCATGAACTCTTGGGTGTGCTGGCTTCAGGCTTTGCTGTGTGTGAGAGGAGGAGTGAATGAGAGCCCTTAGCTCTATCAGCAGTTCCTAATGTTGGTGGGAGGTTGTAAATCATTTTCTTGTAGTTTTCATGGACTTCTGCTGGTCTTTGCACTCTGTTTCAACTTTTTTCTTTTAAAAATTTTATACTTTAAAATATTGTTAATTTAAATATATTTTGATGATATTTCTCCACTCCCACAAGTCTTTCAAGATCTTTTCTTTCTCCTTACTAGTCTAACATTATGTTCTTTCTCAAAAAGAAAACAAAAACCAATACAACAACAAAATGTCCCCAAACCAAGAAAACAGAATAAAACCATGCAGCCCCCCAAAAGAAAAGCACACCAAAAAAAATTGTGAAGTCCATTATCTATTTGTCAACTACTCCTCAACATGAATCCTGTCCTGAAGTGTTAATATATTCAGTATCACTCTATTGAAGAAAACTGGTTTTCTCTCTCCCAGGAGGTAAAAATAACAGTTCAGTTGTTAACCTTTACCTTAGTGGATAGGTTTTCATTCATTCATTCACTTTTAAAAATACAACAAAATAAAATACAATAAGATAAAAGAAAAAACTATTACACTGAAGTTGAATAAAACAAACCAACAGAAGAAAAAGAGCCCAAAAGAATGCACAAGAATCAGAGACCCATTTGTTTGCAGACTCAGGCATCTCATAAAGATACTAAACTACTTGGAAACCATAACCTATGTGCATAAGACCAGGTGTAAACTCATGCAGATCCTGTGCATGCTGCTACCATCTCTGGTAGTTCATATGAGCTTTGATCACGTGGATTTAGAAGGCTTTGCTTACATGTTGTTCTACTGGTTCATACACTCTTTCTGCATCCTCTTCCATAAGGTTCCCTGAACTCTGAGGTTAAAAAAAAAATTGATAGGGACAAATGAGTGTTTCAGTATCTCAGTATCTCTCTTTCTCTATATAATACCTGGCTTCAGGTCTCTATAGTTTTTCCCATCTGCTGAAAGAGGAAGCTTCTCTGATGACAGCTGAACAAGTACTGTTGTATGAGTATGACAAAATATCATAAAGAGACATTTTGTCACTACACTGTTTTTCTTTTATTTATATCAGAATTGTTTAGACTTACACTAGTTCCCATGGCTATTTAGTTTCAAAATCTTGTAGGTATAATGTGGGTATTGATTCCATGGAGTGAATCTTACATCAATCCAGTTATTAGTTGATTACTTCCACAAGCTCGTGCCATTATTACGCTAGCATATATGTCAGGAAGTGCATATTGGCAATAAAGGATTTGTGGGTGTTTTGATGTTTATGTTTATCTTTGAGAGCCAGTAGAATTTATCCCTATACCACAGAACTTAGGGGTAAAGTTTCTACGAAGAAACCATGTCAAATTCAACATTTTAATGAGCCCTGTAGGTATTGTCTTTAGCAATGGCCTATTCAACACCCTTAGCCTTTTGTAAACACAAATTACAACTACATGATAATCTAGACCCACCCCCTTGCTCATTTAATTATTCCTCTTGCTCTTCAAATGCACTCCTGGAGCTTGGCATAATACTTGACTATGGATCTCTCCATCTGCTTCCATCAGTTATTGGATGAAGGTTATATAGTGACACTAAGGGTTGATGGCCAATTCCAGCACCCTCTTCACTATTGTTAGGAGTCTTAGCTGGGGTCATCCTTGTGAATTCCTGGGAATTTTCCGCACAGCAGATTTCTCCGTAACTGCATAATGCCTCCTGCTATCAAGAAATTTCTTTCATTGTTCTCCCATTTCATCTCTGCCCCAACTCAACCATCCCATTCGCTCATATTCTAATCCCTCATCCCCTCCTCTCTATTGTTCCCCGACTGCCTGTTTATCTGGGAGATCTCATCTATGTGGCCTTCTCAGGGTAATCCATGCATTCCTCTTAGAAACCTCCTTCTTATCTAGCTTCTCTGCAGCTAGATTGTAGTCTGGTTATCCTTTACTTTACATCTCTTTACATATTGTGTCCACTTATGAATGAGAACATACCATGTTTGTCTTTCTGGGACTGGGTAAACTCAACCAAGATGACTATTAGCTCAGCTTTATTATTAACTGGCTCTTACAGCTTAAATTAACCCATAACTCTTATCTATATTTACCCACATGGCTTGGCACCTTACTCAGTGAAGCATTCTCATCTGGCTTTCTCTGCGTCTTACTGGTGACTGCATCTCTCCCTTTCTTCTTCCCAGGATTCTCTTAGTTTGGTTGCATTACCTATAATTCCTGCCTGGCTACTGGTCAATCAACATTTTATTAAACCAATACGAATGACTAATCTATATAGTGCACAAAAGCATTATTCCACAGCATCAACTGAGAGCATATTCATTTTCGGAATACTAGAGTACTATGAATCATCATTAGCTACATTAGTAAAATGTCCAACCACAGCATAGATGACAACTTCTTGAAAGTACATTGGTGAAAAGTTCACATTTATGTGAACATTTCTGGGGCACCTTAGGGAGCTACATTAGCATGGATTATATTATCTGTATGTCTCTGAAAATTA
Organism: Ondatra zibethicus; assembly: GCA_004026605.1. Taxonomy (NCBI): domain Eukaryota; kingdom Metazoa; phylum Chordata; class Mammalia; order Rodentia; family Cricetidae; genus Ondatra; species Ondatra zibethicus. The sequence continues at coordinate 76,460 of PVIU01007571.1, read as the reverse complement.
TCTGAGGCATGTTACAAGGCTTTTCTTTCTGTTTGTGTGTGTGTGTATGTGTGTGCATGTACATGCATTCACTAGGTATTGAAACTGATTCCTTATGATGCGGAGCACATACTTTACTACTGAACTATGTTCCATGCCCAGATTTGTTATTAAATATACTGCAATACATGAGATTTATATTTTCATACATTTATATTGAAATTATAAAGCTGTAATGAAAAAGAATCACAAATTTCAAAATCAATTAAATATATTGTAATGTCGTGAAATGAATTATAGAGATGGTAATATTAGTTAATAAAACTAGATAGAATATTATTGGCACCGATATGACAGAACAATGGCAAAGAGATGAGACGTGTTACCTGGGCAATAAATATTTGGAAGAATAAGATTACCAAAATAGATTGTGTAAGTAATTCAGGGATCCTATCTCCAATAATCCTTGTAAAAAGTACTAGATGGCTGTCTGTGATGGTTTAAAAGAAAATGCCCCCTCATAGGCTCTTAGAGAGTGACAGCATAGGAGGTGTGGCTTTGTTGAATTAGATTTGGCCTTGTTGGAGGAAGTGTGTCACGGTGGGTGGTCTTTGAGCTATGCCCAATATCACTCCCTCTTCATGCTCTCCAAGGATCTGGTTGTAGATCTGTAAACTAATTTTCCAGTACTATATCTGCATGCATTTTGCTATGTTTTCCATGAGGACAATGATTAATTAAATAAATCTCTCAACTGTAAGTCAGCCCTGATTCATTGTTTTCCTTTATAAGAGTTGCTGTGTTCATGGTGTTTCCTTTTTATTTTATTTTTCCATTCAAAAATTTACACTTCCTCCCCTTCTCCCATTCCCCTCCCACTCCCCCACTAACCCTCCTCCCTCCCCCTCCATCCTTAAGAGAGGTCAGGGTACCCTGCCCTGTGAGAAATCCAAGGCCCTCCTCCCTTCATCCTGGCCTAGGAAGGTGTGCATCCAAATAGACTAGGGTCCCAAAAAGCCAATACACAAAGAAGAGACAGGTCCCAGTGCTATTATCGATGGCTTCTCAGTCTGCTCCCATTGGCAGCCACATTCAGAGAGTCCGGGTTGATCACATGTTCATTCAGTCTCGGTCCAGCTGGATTTGGTGAGCTCCCATTAGTTCAGGCACACTGTCTCAGTGGGTGGACCAACCCACCCACTGACTTCCTTGCCCATCTTCTCCCTCCTTCTGCTCTTCAAATGGACCTTGGGAGCTCAGTCCATTGCTCTGAAGTGGATGTGGGTCTCTGTCTCTATCTCGATCCATCAGAAGAAACTTCTATGGTGATATTCAATATATTCATCAGTGTGACTATGAAACAAGGCCAGTTCAGGCCCCCTCTCCTCTGTTGCTCAACGATCTAGCTGGGGACATCACCGTGGACACCTGTGATCCCTTCTAGAGCCAAGTCTCTTGCAATTCCTAAAATGGCTCCCTTAATGTAGATATCTTTTTCCCTGCTCCAATATCCGCCCTTCCTCCATCTCCACCTTCCCACTCCCCAAAGCTCTCCCCAGTCCTTCCCTTCTTCCTTTTCCTTCCCCCTCTCCCCTTCCCCGAACCCCACTCCCATCCCTACCCCCACCCCCGTGCTCCCAACTTTTGCCCAGCGATCTTGTTTGCTTCCAATTTCCAGGAGGATCTATGTATGTTTCTCTTTGGGTTCACCTTGCTATTAAGCTTCTCTAGACTTGTGAACTATAGGCTTAATGTCCTTTGTTTATGGCTAGAGTCCACTAATGAGTGAGTACATACCATATTCATCTTTTTGGGTCTGGGTTATCTCACTAAGGATAGTGTTTTCTATTTCCATCCATTTCCATGCAAAATTCAAAATGTCATTGTTTTTTACCGCTGAGTAGTACTCTAATTTTTATATATTCCACACTTTCTTTATCCATTCTTCCATTGAGGGGCACCTAGGTTGTTTCCAGGTTCTGGCTATTATAAATAATGCTGCAATGAACATAGTTGAATAAATGCTTTTGTATATTCCCAAGAGTAGTATTGCTGGATCCTGAGGTAGGTTGATTGCCAATTTTTTTGAGAAACTGCCACACTGATTTCCAAAGAGGTTGCACAAATTTGCATTCCCAAAACCAAAAAATCCAGGATAGCCAAAACAATCCGATTCAATAAAGGAACCTCTGGAGGCATTACCATCCCTGACTTCAAACTCTGTTACAGAGCTACAGTAATGAAAACAGCTTGGTATTGGCATTAAAACATAGACGTTGACCAATGGAATCGAATTGAAGACCCAGATATTAATCCACAAGCTACCAACACCTCATATTTGACAAGGAAGCTAAAGTTATACAATGGAAGAAAGAAAGAATCTTTAAGAAATGGTGCTGGCATAATTGGATGTCAACCTGTAGGACAATGAAAATAGATCCTTATCTATCACCATGCACAAAAATCAAGTCCAAATGGATTAAAGACCTCAACATAAATCTGACCACACTAACCTGATAGAAGAGAAAGTGGGAAGTAGCCTGCAATACATGGGCACAAGAGACCACTTCCTATGTAAAACCCCAGCGACACAGACAATAAGAGCAACAATGAACAACTGGGACTTCCTGAAACTGAGAAGCTTCTGTAGAGCAAAATACACAGTTATTAAGACAAAAAGGCAGCCTACTAAATGGGAGAAGATCTTCACTAACCCCACATCAGACAAAGGTCTGATCTCCATATAAAGAATTCAAGAAACTAGACACTAAAATTCTAAATAACCCAATTAAAAAATGGGGTAAGGATCTGAACAGAGAATTCTTAACAAAAGAAGTTCAAATGGCCAAAAGATACTTAAGGTCATGTACAACTTCCTTAGCGATCAGGGAAATGCAAATCAAAACAACTTTGAGATACCATCTTACACCTGTCAGAATGGCTAAAATCAAAAACACCAATGATAGCCTATGCTGGAGAGGATGTGGAGTAAGGGGAACACTCATCCATTGCTGGTGGGAGTGCAAACTTGTGCACCCACTTTGGAAATCAGTGTGGTGCTTTCTCTGGAAACATGGTGTTTCTTCACATTAATAAAAACCCTAAGATGGTGAAGTTCTAAGAAAGCAAGGATAAATTATGGCTTTTTTGTGCTTGATAACTATAGTATTGATTTTTTAAAAGTCACTGTTATACAACACTTAAGTTTATATAGAAAAAAGATTGAATAATATTATTGTACTATTTACACCCATAAACTAACAGTTTTACTATCACTCAGTACATGTGACTTTGACATGTTTGCAATACATGTTTTAATCGTTTTGATTATGAACATATCTTGAAGTAGATTACAGACAATGCTTTTAGCAAGAAATGCTTAGGTAAGCCATACTTATTTCTAAAAGTAAAGGTACTTATATTTAATGTTTTTATATTATATATTTAATTATTTATTAATTATATTTAACTTATTTAACCATAATGTTATTTTCATATGCATTTATGGTAGCAATGATTCTTTGAATTAACCCATTGCAAACAGTGCCCTCATATATTTTTGATTAATTTTATTTCTACATTTTAATTAAAATTAATTGATTATAGAGAATGATAGATGAATAAAAGTTGTACAGTTACATAATAATTTTAAGTTCACGCTTAATTCATATCAGGACATAATAAGCTTTCATAGTCTTAGAGCTTGACTCTGAACTTCATATATATTTGCTACTTTATCTCTAAAAATTATAATTCTTTTTTTACTTCTATAGGCATAATTTAATATTATATAATATTTTAATTTTACAAATGTAGTAATGAGTTATAGAACACTCATCACATGCCTTTCTGGACATTTCTTTTATATTAACCTCTATTATTTATAATTCCCAGTATTATATTATTGCCTCATTATATTATTTCGCTGACTAAATAACCATGACGACCTATTATAATAGTAGTAGTCATTGTTTGGTTACTGATATAGAGTTCATATGAACATGCTTTTTGAATATTTCTACTGTTTCTTCATCTATTTACATATGCATTTCCTTGATCACATGCTTAGAGTAACTAACATTATTGGTAAGGATTGTTAATTAAATAAATAAACATATTAAGTTCAAATCATAAATTAAAGGTTTTCAACATGACTAAACCCCTTTATAATATGCAAGACTTCCAGTCTTCCCCTTTCTTTTTTTCTTTACGTTTTATTATTATTTTATTACTTTAAGAAAAAACCAATCCAAATTCCCACTCCCTTCCCTCCTTCCACTCCCTCCACATACTCTCCAATCCTTAGGAACTGCAAGGCACACTGCCCTGTGGCAAATCTAAGGCCCTCCCTACTACATCTAGGTTGAGCAAGGTATACATCCAAACAGAATAGGATCCCAAATAGCCAGCAGTGGCAGTATCATAGCCAATGAGGTTTATCAGTCTCCCCTTTCTTTTTGGCACTTGGACTTGTCTAAATTTGTTCATGACCATTCTGATTGTTGTTTAGTGGTAACTAGGTGTGCTTTCTATCTTATTGATTTGGAACAAAGATTAGATTGTATTCTATAACTTATTGATTTGTTCTAAGATGTTTCATAATTTTTAAATTGACTTTTGCCCTTTTAAATAATTGTTCTTGATAATCCTGTTGTTTATAAGTTTTTTAAAGATATGAATGTTAACATTTTTGATATGTTTTATAAAAACTTTGCTACTTTCTGTAGTCAAATGTACAAACAAGATGTAATGATTTTTATATTACAGTATGAGACTCATATAGGATAGGTCAAGAATCAATAAGAGCAGCAGTTAACTGGAAACCATTAGCAAGACACTTTTCCTTAATACTTTTTAAAAACATGAATTTGTTTGCCAGCTGTTGTCAGCTTATTGAAAACAAGGATTATTTGAAAAGAGGGAACTATAATTGAGAAATTCTTCCATTCATCACAACTGGGCTCTAAGCAGTTTTGGGGGGCAAATTTTTGATCAATGATTGTTGCAGGAGGACCCAGAACAGTATGTTTGGTGCAACCAACTAGAAAGATGCTCCTGGCTTGTATTAAAAAACAGAATGAGCAATTCTTGTGGAGAAAGCCAATAAGGAACATTCCTTAATGACCTCTGCTTCAGTTCCTGCATCATGGTCCTACTTTGAGTCTTGCCCTGATTTCCACTCAGGTCAAGTTTAATAAACGAAAAAAAAATATTATGAGAACACATATACACATGTACATATGAGTGTAGGTATCATGTTTATATGATTGCAACATTCTGAGGCCAATTTTTATTTTTCTGTGTATGTGTTCTTAGGGTGAACCTGTTCCTATTGGATAGCCCATCAGGGGTTTAATTGCCTCTGGCTCTTCATTTAGAGATGTAGTCTTTTGAGATTTCCTTCATCCAAATTAAGATGACAAAAGTATTGCCATCGTACCGGTATTATTTTGGCTACTATATTATTAATATTTCATGGGTACAGCTCCCTGTCACACATATATTATATATGTTACATATGTGGTTCATATATATAATATGTATGATATATCATATACATACATGATACTACAATATTGCAAAAGAAGTCCTGCTCTTGTTTTTACAATCTTTCAACCTCCTATTCCATTATATTCTCTGAGCCTGAGGTTTAGAATTTTATATATATTGGAGATGAACAATGTATAGGCAGTGATTATCTGCATTTTGACAAGTTATGCATTTTTGTTATTTTCTCCATCTGGTATAAAACGATAGTTCATTGAAAACAGAGTGAGAGTTACACTATGGTTATAAAGATAGATATGTAGTTGAAATTATACTTGTATAGTGTTTGTGACCTCACTGGACTGAGGGAATTGAGTAGATTTACAAGGACAAAAAATTTCCCTCTTATTTAGTTGGCCTTACTCCAAGATATGCATGTCACTACTGCTCCAAGATTATGTATTGACATGATGGTTATTGTTGTGGATTATAAGCTTGTCAATGATCATTTTTAATGTTTAATTTTATTCATACATTTTTTCTTTTCTCTTTTTACCATACAGGTCCTTTGTGTATATATTATGTATGGCTTTCAGTTTTGTGTTTTTATGGAATTCATGAATGTGTGAAAGAGTGTATCTCGGTTTCTTGTGCCTTTTCTTGGGCCCTTTTCTTTCTGTTTTGTTCAGTTATGATGTGTTAGTTTTGTTCTACCTCATTAAGTTTTATTTTATTAATTTTCCTTAGAAGCCATTTGTTTTCTAATGAAACATGTAATGGAGAGAGTATGCATGAAAGGGAGATATGGAGAAAATGGGAGGAATAAGGAAGGAGAAAATTTAATCAGGATATATTATATAAGGAAATATCTATTTTCAGTAAAAGGAAATAAATGAGATGGGGAAACCATATTGGTGGTGGAGATTGGATGGTTTATCTCTCTAAGAGAACTTTCTAGTCACAACACAGAAAAATCTAAAAACACAAACTGTTCTCTGTATAAGAGTAAAATTCAGGAAATAGAAAATATGACTATGGACTGAAAAAAATTAAAAATTTAGGTTTAAAGTTCAGAATTAAACATCCTTTCTAACTTTACCTGTCCTATTCTAGGAGACTGTAAAAGGATTCCATGCAGAAAATGAAGTGAAGGAAGTGTACATTTGTGGAAACACAGGCCTCAGCTGCGCTGCACCACTTACACTGTGCATGATGAAGGTTCTGAAGTGTGGTAATCAGAAACAAAAGCATAAATCAAATTTGAAAGAAGCTAGAACCTCAGGATTTCCTTCTTACATCTTTTTTTTTACTTACTAAACAATAGGAGTTTTTCTTTATATATATATATAAATGACAGAAAAAAACTACATTTGTAAATAGACTTTAAAAACTAAAAATATAACAAATATGATATGATGAAATGATATATAATCTGGAAGGCTATAACAATATAAGACAATTACATAGTTTTTCTTTTTACCTGTGTGCCATATTCTTAACTTGCCAAAATTTTAAATAAGAGACTCTTCTATGCATGAAATACATTTTAGAAAATAAAAAAGGTTAGAAAACATAAGACATGGTATAAAGCAGACTCTATTCAATGACACGTCTTCTTTCTTTATGGCGGGAGTTGGCAGTACATGTCAATGAACACGTGCATACGGATCAGGCACTTCTCTCATATGCAGTTCTGTTATTCACCCCAATCATAGTGCTCACTAACTGACCTATGTTCCATATTTGAGCAGCATGTTGTCATTATTTTTCATTTTGTTGATACATTCTACAAATTCTACAACATTTAAAATGTTCACAAACCTTCTTGTTCATTATATAACTTGGTGTAACTTTCCATTGATGTTATAACTTCACCCAGATTTCTCAACAGATACCTTGTAAGCAAAGAGTACAAAAGCATTTCTTTGACTCAAAGAAGATCCAAACAAAAAGTGACACATAATCCGAGCAGTACCAGTTAAATAGATCAATCTCGACAGCAAACACTGACAGAGTAAAGAAAATCAAATTCTGCAAACTGATAAAATGAAATGGATAGTTGCCATATGCCGATTTCTGTTTGCATATTGTGTATGAAAAATTAATTTCCAATGACAAAGCCATGTATTATCATACCCATAGTCTATGCATGGCTTAAAGAAGCTTGTGCACTGAAGAAAATCTTGTTTCAAGAAAAAATGAAATTCCTATGAGAATGCATATTCCATTATGATGACAAAGATTGTTTCAATTTTGAAATGATTCTTGTCAAATAAGCCTATCGTTTAAAATAAGGCTTTTGTGTGACTCTTTGCTCTTTCTAACTGGCTCCAAAACAAGGGAAAGAAGAGAATTTTGAGGGTAGCATTTCTCCCTTACTGCACTGCATACATATTTAAGTTTTTTCTTTCTTTTTTGATTTCCTTAGTGGCTCTAGGTAAGTAAATTTATTACAATTGAGCACAAGTCACTGGTGTAGTAAGATTCAAAGAAAAAGCTGTACATATTAAGTATCATATACATCCTAGAATTAAAGAAAAATCATTAGTAAATAATATGAAATGTCTCATAAATATCCTCAAATAATTTGAGTAATAGCACTTGCTACATGAAATAGCACTTTTAAGGTTTTTGTTTTAAATTCCTGTGTGTAAAGAAATATTCTCTGAGACAATTTGTGGTGGTGAAATTCTTACCTTCTCATCTTTGATATTACCTACCCAAATGAATCCAACTATTAGCTTAAAAACATTCACTGGGTTTCTTTTAATGATAGCATCACCTGGGCACATTTGCCCAACAATTGATCAATATTTTAAGCCATCTTTTTTACTTTTGGGACTGGTCAAGATAGTGCAAAGTTTCCTCCATCTTGTTGAGGACATTTTATGTAACTACAGTTTGATCTCGCTGATGGAAAACTACCCAGCTCTATTCTAAATACCCAAGGTCAATATGCTCCAGTTAACTTATCTTAACTTCTCTTAATATGCTTGCTTTCGTAAAGCCCTATCCCCTCTTTTCCACTCCCACCTGCATCTGCCCAGCTAGATGCCAGAATGTGCTTTTGTCCTCAAAATCCCTATGTTCTGGACCCTTGAAGCTGCACTTAGGTCCTGAATATCTGAGTATATTCCTAATCAGCTGGAATAAAGCCTTGCAGTTGACTATAAATTCTGTCTAAAAAGTGTTCTGGTGAGCTCCCTGAGACACTTTCACATTTCTCCTGTGCATCAAAACCATAGATCAGGTACTTCTGATTTGACCCACAGCTTTTCATTTTGACCTCAGTGTATGCCTCTGCCAAGACAATGTTTTCATAGTCAGTACAAGTAAGAGGAGCACGAGTCCTTCTCTAATTGTCAGGACTCCTCTTTATTTATACACTTTCTGACTCTTAACTTTTCAATTCTTACTAGGATCCGAACTGATTCTGATTCCAGCTAAAGATTGTGGACATAGATCTTATCTGATTTTATCTGAGAGTCTGGTCAGAACCACAGTTTAACTTCTTGCTAACTCGATTTAAAATATCCATAAACAAAACAATGCAGAGTACTGAGCCTCCACTGAGAACTTCTCCAGTAAACAGAGATGCCTGGACAGTGTTATCTTTTATGGTCCTTGGTGGGTGACTCCTAATGCATTAATCTTGTATTGCTTATGTTTGAACTTCCTGTATCTATTGCTTATTGCTCTTTCCTAGTCAGGTTTCATTTTCTCTATTTGGGCAGTGAAAGAATATTCTACTTAATTTTAAATATAAAATATTAACATATATTTATTAATTGCATATAATGTTAATGAGGTATATACTTAATATATTATATAAATTTTATATAAATGATATTAAAATATTAGGAAGCACTAAAAGACTATTCCCCCCCCCAAAAAAAAGCACAGCATACTTCCAGTCCACATACTTTCATAACTCATGGCTAAATATAAGTTGACATAGGTGACATTAAGAATGAAATCTTATTGTAGGAGCCAGAGGGGTCAAAGATACCTTAAGAAAACACAGAGACTCACTTATCTGAACTTACATGGGCTCACAGAGACTGAACTGCCAACCAGTGAGTCTGCATGGGATTGACCTAGGTCCTCTGCACACTGTGTAACTTGGTCTTCTTGTGGAACTCCTAGTAGTGAGAGCAGTTGGCGTGGGAAGTCCTTCTGTACATATGTTGCTTTTATTGGTTATTGAGTAAAGAAGCTGCTTTCAGCCAATGACTTAACAGAATATAGCCAGGCTAAAAAAGATATAGTGACAGAGTAGGCAGAGTCAGGGAGAAGCGATGTAGCCCTGCCACAGAAAGATGCTGGATGGAACTTTACCCAGTAAGCCACAGCAATGTAGTGATACACAGATTAATGGAGATGGGTTAGTTTAGGATATAGGACTGAGCTAGAAATATGCCTAAGCTATTGGCCAAACATTATCGCAAATAATACAATTTCTGTGTGATTATTTCGGTTCTGGGCAGTTGGAAACAAACAAGCAACCTGCCCGAAAAAGCAGCCTCCCCCTATAAGCAGGGGCTGTCTCTGATTCTGTTGCCAGTTTTTGCGACTGTTTCCTCGTACCTGGTTGTTTTTTCCAGCGTTAAAATAAGAGAAGGTGCCTGGTCTTACTGCAGATTGATATGCCAGGGTTGATTGATATCCATGGGAGGCCTGCCTTTTTCTGAATAGAGTGAGAGCAGAAGTGTAGAGACTGAAAAATGAAGAGGGAGGGTAATCTCTAGTTAGGATGTATAAAAACAAATACATAAATAAACTAATTAATTTTAAAAAAACAGAATGAAATTTTGTAGCTGGACTTAGTTGTTAAATCCTGATGTTAGAGTTCTCTTTTAAGACAGAGAGAGGTTATAAGACAACAGGAATTTATATGAGGAAGGCCACCTTTGCTCTCTTTTAAATGGGAAGAGACCCTAAGGCAAATGATATAAGTTGCCTCATGTGCTATATATTAATATTTTCCAAGGCCACTCGGACCAGAGAAGTATACAGGCTAACTGCAGATGTCCACCTCTCCTTCAGCCCCTCAATAAACCAAACGCCCACTCTTATATATCCCTCACTTTTCCATTGTATCAAACCAATTTTCCACTTCAAACTTTCTTCCCCTGACACATAGTTTTATCTCAGAACTCAAATCCAGCAGCCCCTTAAAGTGAACCTACAGGCTATTCTTGCCAGGGAAGCAGGTGAGCTAACTGCAAACCTTCACCTATTTTCACCCTCCCTAAATCCAGTTTCTCAACCTTCTCACAAACTCCTTACAGGGCCACCTGCTGCAGCCTCCATTACTCTGCCAGTCCCCATCACCATTGGATGGCAGGATCTTCCTCTCCAGGCTTCCTCCCCTGACTTGTTGCTTATCCCAGCTCCCAGTTCCCACCAAAGCTCCCTGGGAAACCTCTAGTCACTTCCACTGAAGATAAATGACATTGTAAACCAAATGAAACTAATAGATACTTACACACATAAACCATTCACTCAAGCACAAAAGAAAAACTTCTTATCAGCACCTCGTGGAAATTCTCCAAAATTAAAACATATTTGTACAAAAACAAGTCTCAATAGACAAATGAAAACTGAAATAACACTGCATATCTTGTGTGACCATCTTGAGCAAAGCAGAAACAACAGAAATCTTACAAACTCCTGGAAACAAAACAGCTTATTACTACATGGAAAATGAGTGAAGACAGAAATTAAGAAAGAAATTAAATACTTTCTAGAATTAAATAACAAAATCAAAGCATAATGAAACTTATAGAATCAAATGAAGGCAGTTCATTGCAATCCCCACCAATATGTAAGCATAATTCTTCACAGAACTTGAAAAGATAATTTTCAGCTTTATATTATAAAACAAACAAACAAACAAAAAAAACCCTCAGGAGTGCTACAATAACCTTGAACAATAAAAGAACTATTTGAAGTTTCACCATACCTGAAATCAAATAGTGTTACAGAGCTATATAGTGATAAAAACAGCATGGAATTGGCATAAATCAGATACGTTGGCCAATGGAATTGAATTGAAGTCCCAGACATCTGATTTTTGATAAAGAAGCCAGAAATACACACTGTAAAAAGACAGAATCTTCATCAAATCGTTAAATGGGAGAAGAATCCAAGTATGTCAGTACTTACAATACTGCACAAAACTCAATCCAAATTTGATCAAAGATTTCAATATAAAGTCAAATATACTGAACCCAATAGAAGAGAAAATGTAGAACAGTCATGAATTTGTTGGAACCAGAAATATCTTTCCGAAGAAAACACTGTTAATGTAGACAAAAAAAATCAACAATTAATAAATGAGACCTCATAAAACTGAAGAGCTCCTGCTCCAACAAGAACTCTGTCACTGAGACACAGTAGCAGCCTATAAAATGGAAGAAAAAAATTATTAAGTATACATGTGATAGAGGCCTAATATCCAAAGCATATAAAGAACTAAAAAATATGTATCAAGAAATCAAATAACCCAATTTTTAAAATGGGCTTAAAATTAGACTAAAATATCTAAACAGAAAATTCTCAGAAGAAGAAACATGAATGGCTGGGAAACATGCTAAGAAATGTTCATCAACTTTAGTCATTAAGGGAATCTAAATTAAAATTATTATGAGATTTTATCTGACCCCTGTCAGAGTGTCTAAGATCAATAAGAGAAGTGGCATATCATTTTGAGAATATATGGTAAGAGGGCTTTTCATCCATTGCTTGTGTGTGTCACTATAGAAATCAGCGAGTTTGCTTCTTGGCAAGACGGGACTTAATCTACCTCAAGCTTCAACCACACCACTCTTGGACATACATCCAAAGGATGTTTCATTCTATCATGCAGACACTTGGTCAACAGTGCTCATCACTACTATATCCATAATACCTCAATATTGGAAACAATTTAGATTTCCCTCAAGAGTAGAATGAGTTAATAAAATGTGGTATATTTATAAACCAGAATATAATTCAGCCATTAAAAATAATGAAATTTGCTGGTAAATGTATGGAACTAGAAAAAATTCTGAGTAAGGTACCTCTGATCAAGAAGGACCGATATGATTTGTATTTGCTTATATGTAGATATTATCTGTTAAGTCAATGAACACTTAGCTATAAATTTTCATATAAATATGAAGAAAAAAAGCATGAGGAGAGACAGATAGCTCTTGTTAGGAGAAAAAAATACAATAGACAGTTCTGGATGGATATGGGAGATCTAGTGTGGAGGAAAGGGGAGAGTAGACAAATAAGGGAAGATGTGGTGAGATAGCTGAATAAAGAACCATTTGAATAGTAGTATGGAAAACCTAATAGAAGCTTCCTAATATACATTCATACATGAAAGTGATCTAAATGAAATCACCAAATAATGGAAGAGATAAAGTCCCAACTAGATATCTCTTGTCATTAAATGAATTTTCCAGTCCTAAGACTGGGTTACATAAATTGAATTATTTGTCAAAGCAGTCTCATGGAAATCTCCAAATGTCCCGGGCTATTGCCAATATTACAGGTGTCTGTCTACAAACTGATGTCAAGTTCCATTGCTGAATACAATTCCTAAACAACTCATTGAACATGAAGAGGTCAAACTGGTGCATACACATGGTTTTCTTTCCTTCATTCTAGCATATTTCATACAGGGAGGTATTCTATGCACTATCAAAGTAGAAATATAAACACCAATGTAGCCACAATGCTATCTTGCCTGAAAGAAATGCTAGGGGAATGGTAGCCCAAAGCTTGTGAGTGTAACCGGTGAATATCAGATTTGACTTAATGCCCACTCCATGATTTTGACCCTATCCTCAATAATGCCTGACTGACCAAAACCAGAGGCTAAAGAATATTCTAGGAACATGGGGCAAAACCAATTACTAATGTCATAAAAATATTGTAGCAATAAAATGACCTCTAATCATATTATTCTGTACTCATCAGTGCCTCGTTCAGTCATTATTGGAGAAGCTTTCTTTTGCAGCAGATGGGAACAAATACAGAGATGCACAGCCAGGCATTATGTAGAGTATGAGAGTCTTTGAACATTCAGTCAAAAATAGGTTGACTCCATCCAATGTCACATCTTGGGGATTGAAAAACCATGTGGAAGCATAGAAAGGAAGTGTATAAGACCCAGAGGGCATGGGGAACAGCAAGAAGACAAGGCCCTTTAGATCAACAATGATAAAAGCTCTTATGAACTCAAAGAGACTGAAGCAGCATGCAAAGAACCTGCATAGGTCTGGAAAGAGGTTCTCTGCACATAGATTATGCCTTCTAGTTTAGTGTATTTATGGGATTATTGAGTATAAAAACTAGGGGGTATTGTTGGTTGTTGTTGGGTGTTGTTTTACTCTTTTTGGCCTTTTGGTTGTTTTGTCTGTGTGTGGGGGGGGCACCAACCAGCTACCAAAATAATCACATATGGAGTCTTATTCTTTATCATAAATGCCTAGCCTTAGCTTTGCTTTTTTGTAGCCAGCATTTCTTAAGTGTAAATTACCCCATCTATCTTGATCCTCTGTGCATTTTCCTTTCCTTAGTTCTGTAAATCTTACTTTCTCTATCATTCTGCACTTGACTAGGTGTCTGGCCCCTGACATTCTCATTTTCTTGTTCAATCTTGCTCCTCCATCTTCTAGATTCCTCTTTCTATTTACACTCTCTGCCTGTCAGCCCTATCTATCCTTTCTCCTGCCTCACTTTTGGCCATCCAGCTCTTTATTAGGCCATCAGGTGTTTCAGACAGGCAAAGAATACCAGCCTCACAAAGTTAAACAAATGCACTATAAACAAAAGCAATACAATTTACAATTTAAAACAATATTCTAAAACAAGCGGGTCTCTGATTCTTGTGCCTTCTCTTGGACTCTGTTTCTTGTGTTGGTTTTATCTTGTAAAATTATGATGTGTTAGTTTTGTTTTATCATTTATATCATATTATATTATTATAATATAATACCTTAGAAGCCTTATACTTTACTAATGAGGTACAAAAGTGGAGGGTATTTGCATGATGGGGAAGGCTGGAGGAACCTCCAAAGAGGTTGGGTGGGAAGAAGAGAGTAATTTGAAAACTTTATCAGTATAGATTTGGTGAGAAAAATTATTTTCAATAAAATAAAAAGTTAATGTTTTTTTCTTTTCTTCCAATTGTCATTAATATTGCAATAATCTACAGTTCCTTATTCTTCCCTATCAAAGAAATGGTATGTAACCTGATCAAAGAGGCCTTGGGTGGTATATGACATTTTTAAAATAATTTGTAATTTGAATAAAATAATACTTTAAAATGACAACATATAACCACTAGTTTATTTACCTAATGATATTAGCATAGAAATTATTTTGTGTATTTTTTCTAGTAAATTTATAATAAATAGCAGTCCATTTACCTGTACTAAAAACTTGGCTTCTAATTTCATTGTCCAATAAATAAAGAAATAAATATTTAAAATAAAGTGTGAGCATTGCTTGTGCATTCACATTGCTGAGTATACAAAACTCTTGAAGCTGTAAGCAGCAGCAGTACTAAGGAACTGCTAATAATTATTCTATGTTTATTAATCCTGAAACAAAAGACACATTCCACATGACCTTCTTATGTCCAGAAAAATCATTTCAAGTAAAGAGATGCCTGTGGGGAAACATGAGAAAAGAGAAGTTGATCAAAAACACAACTTTTAAGGTAGAGAGAGGCAATATATAATATTATATTGAATATACAAAGATAATAGATAGGACTTTAATGTCCTCAAAGAATAATGCTAGGACAGTATTAGGTGGTGGATATGTTTCTTAGCTTAATCAAAACGTTCTGTAATGTATACACTGATCAAAATTTACATCTTGTTGCATAAACATTGACAGTTATTATCTTTCAGTTAAAATAATTACAGTAAACAAAATCCATGATGAGCAACAATGATGGGTGTACGTCAAAGAGAGCTAATAAATGAGTGAAGAATACCCTAGTAGGTTGATTTGGAACAAGTTGAACAATGCAATTTACAAAGCACTATTGGAATATGTTGAAAGGAAAAAAAAAGTACTAATATCACATTCTGATACAAATAAATAGTTGCTTAAATAAGTAAATGAATATTTGACCTCTTTTTCTATGCCAAGAATTAAAAGTGATCTAGGTGGAATATTTAATTGAGAGGGAGAATTTTCCAATTCCTCTCTCAACATATGAGCAATGTATGGAGACAAACTTCAAGAGAATAATTTTAAAAAGTGGTTAGCCAAGCATGTGACATGTGCTTTTAATCCCAGTAATCAAAAGGTAGAGGCAGGTGGATCTCTGTTATTTGGAGGCCAACCTGATCTACAAAGTGAGTTCTAGTATAGGTAGAGCTGTTACACAAGAAACATCTCTCAACAACCAACCAAACAAAAGACAACAAAACTACACCTGAAATACTGTAACTGTAGGGTAGCGAACCATGACAAATACTATATTAGGTCAGACTAACAATGAAACATTTTGTTGATACCCTTGTTCCTAGATGGTAAAAATGTCATGATATATGCAATGTTTATACTTTTTAAATTTTTTATTAATGTATATATGTATATTCCCTCATGTGTGTGTGCCACGTGTATGCCTGGTCCCTGCGGAAGCCAAAAGAGGATCTGAATCCCCTGGAACTAGAGTTGAGGATGATTGTAATCCACTTTGTGGGTGCTGGGAATTGAGCTCGTCCTGTGGAAGAGTAGCCAGTGACAACTGAGATATCTCTCAAGTCTCTATCACTTCTTCTAAAAACCTACAACCAAGTTTATGCATGAAAAAGACAATATCAATCAGATCATTTACTGTTATGCATCAATCTACATAGCACTTGATCAGTTTTCAAAATTATTAACACCATCCAAAGGATTGAAAGCACATCCAAGAGGAACCTAACATGATTGCCTATAATGTCTTATTCTAGGCATGAAGCTGGAAAAGCAGAGGAACATAGGATAAAACTTTGAAAACTTTGACTCTGTTTTTTGTTTGCTTGCTTGTTTGCTTGATACAAGGTTTCTCTATGTTCCTTTGGAGCCTGTCCTGGAATTAGCTCTTGTAGACCATGCTATCCTCAAACTCACAGAGCTCCACCTGCCTCTGCCTCCTGAATGCTGGGATTAAAGGCATGCACCACTGCCGCACAGCCAAAACTTTGAATCTTGAAGGAGGTTTGGCTCTGAAAGACAAATATATCTATATCTATATCCATATCATTATCTATATTACCTTGTTAGTTGTGAAAGGCCTTGCATTAGTTCACAGTAACAGGATTTAGATATGAAGTGAATGATAATTATTTTTACTACCATTGTAAATGATATGTATGTATAACTTATTTTTATTTACCTGAATGTGTGTGTAAGTGTTCGCTTTATGTGCACAGCATACTTGCTGGTAACTATGGGATAAGAAAGGAATGTCAGAGCCACTGGAACTGGAATTACAGGTAATTGTGACCTGTGGGATATGTGTGCTAGTAAATGAACCACGGTATTGTGAATGAGGAGCAAGCACTTGTAACCCATGTGCAATTTCTTCAGCTGCTTAAAACATTTATTTAAATTTGTAGAGCTGATCATTATGTTATGAGCAAATGAAAAGAATGAGGGAGTCTATGATTCTAAACTATAAAGAAGAGGGTGCTTAGAAATAGAAGGATTTCACCAGTTAGACTGATTGTTGATCCAGAAATGATTACCAGCTGTGGTTTACAGATGACAATGTGAACACAATTATGCCAGAGTTTCGGAAGCAGATCTTGCCAATATTTCATTGACATGCACTTAAATTTAGCTCAGCAATATTTGGATCAACTGTCTTTTGTTCTTAGAGTTTGTTTTTACAAATAGCACAAGAACATGTTGATCTGCTTTCTATTGATGAAAGTCCATTAATTGAAATGCTAATAGCAACCTAACAAGGTTGCAGTCTTTAAAGTGTTGAGCCAAATCAAACAGAAGAAATGTTCAATTAAAAATGAGCTTTTCCTTTAGTTTATCTTAGGGTCTACATGCAAAAATAGTTTTATTAAAATTTCACTTAAGCAAAATTTTTAAATTTAGATTAATGTACTCATATAATGATGAAAAATAATAGTGTCAGAATGTACAATTTGAAAATGAGAGATTGTGAAAAGTTAACAATTGTTTTTGAAAAGAAACACTCAGTAAACCGAATACCTCTATTTTTGAGCTATAATCCTTTGAACGAAATAAAATTTGTTCTGAACTTCACCTTTAAGTATATCTAATTCCTGTCTCTCTAGCTGTGATCACTCATAGAGGATCAGTTTCATCTACTTTCTGTCCACTGTACATACACTCTAATACCCTAACTGTGATGATGAACTAAACTCATACTTGACCATGACAGAAGTCATATATAATGTTCTTGTAGATATCCAATACACTAAATTGCAAAATAAAGAGAGCTTTATTTCTGTCTGTGAAAACAAGGATAAAATATTATATAGCAACAGTGAAATGGCAGAAAAAATGTATTGTCAATAATGGTAAATATATATTCTAGTTTCATACTGCATCTCAAAATCTATATCACAATATCCTCCTCAGCCTCCCAAGGTCACATCAGTTTCTGTACTGTTATTTTGTGTTATTGATGTTACTAACCTCTCTGTTTACATCTGACATATAAAGGTCATTCTTTTCTTTCCCACCTCCATATCTCTGTTGGGGACTAAAGCACTGATTATATTTCTCAGATGTATAAATTTAGGAGATACTGAAGTACCTATGTATGATAATTTGATGTGCTATTACAGGGATATGTGAATGCCATAATATTTTCTTGGAGGAATTCATTCTGACCCCCTTATGTCCTAGTACAGAAACAGAAAGAGTTGGAAAGGCAAAAAAGACATAAAAGCTATTTTTCTTAAAATAGTGACTTGTCTGAGAAATGTCATTCACATGAACTGAGCTAAAAAGCTTAGTATAAAATACCCACCTTGGGAAGTACCACTCTTTGAGTCATTTCTTGCTGGCTAATGTATGCTTTTTACAGTTGCATTCTCCTCCATTAGAGTTGTCAAATCTTAAGCACCTAGACCTGTCAGAAAATCTGGCTGGAGACCATTGATATTCAGTTTAGAAGAGTCTTATGAAGGCAGATGCTGGAGATCAACTATACAGACTATCATCAGCAGAAGGTATTATGAAAATGCTGGAGAGAAGTTACACAGAATATGATCAGCAGAGGGTGAAGATGGTGGAGGGTAGATACCCAGACTGTCATCAGCAGAGGGTGTTATGAAGATACTGCAGAGAAGATATAGAGAATATAATCAGCAGAAGGTATTATGAAAATGCTGGAGAGAAATTACACAGAATATGATCAGCAGAGTGTGTTATGAAGATACTGCAGAGAAGATATAGAGAATATAATCAACAGAGGGTGTTATGAAGATGCTGGAGGGCAGATATACTGATTACCATCAACAGAGCATGTGATGAACATGCTGGAGGGCAGATTTATAGACTGCCCACAGCTGAAGGCGTTATGAACTCTATGGCTTTTACTTGGCTTGATGGCTGCACATATACTAGGGTAATGAAACTGTTAAAGAATTTGAACCCTTCATTGTAGTCAGAGACTGCTTGTTCATTTCCTGGCTACCCACACCCAAATAATCACACAGGAAGTAAGTGAATTACAACACTGTTTGGACTATTGGCTCAGGCTTCTTATTAACTAACTCTTACATCTTAAATTAACCCATTTCTATTCACCTGTGTATCACCATGAGTCTGTGGCCTACTGGTACTGGCCCAGGGCATCTGTCACCTTCAGCAGCTATCTGGCATCTCCTTGACTCTGCCTACTTTCTCTTTATATCTCTGTTCTAATTTCCTGGCTGGCTTTACTCTGCTAAGTCATTGGCTGAAATAGCTTCTTTATTACCCAATGGTAATAAAACATATCCATAGCATACAGAGGAATACCACATCATTTTATTTACTAAAAAAGATGTATTTCGTTGGTTTGAATCCTTTGTGGTTGATATATTGTTTCAAGGAAGACCATTCAGCACTGAACAAACAATGAGGGCTCATGCCTGGAACAAACTAATTCTCCTTCTATAAGTTATAAGTTGTGTGGTGTGGTAAATCCTTCTGTCTCATGTGTTAACTTTTATTGGTGAATGAATAAATCTGTTTTTGCCAGTGGCTCAACAGAATAGGTGGAAAAACTAAACAAAATTCTGAGAGAAAGAAGGTGGAAACAGTGAGAAGCCATGGAGCTGCCAGAGACAGATGCCAGATGGAACTTTATTCGATAAGCCACATGATGATACACGGATTAATAGAAATGGTTAATTTAAGATATAAGTGTAAGCCAGAAATAAGCTATTGGCCAAACAGCATTGCAAATAATATACTTTTTGTGATAATTTAATGGTCTGGGCAGCCATAAACAAACAAGCATCTTCCACAAACAAATTGTTGTGCCAATGTGGTCGACTATATCCATGTAAAAGCTAATAAAGCCTAAAAATAAATTCAAAATACTAAAAAACAAACTTTTGCTGCATTTTTGTTTCAGATAGGCTTTGTTTGCTGACTGTGGCTGCTTTAAGACAGGTATTTTTGACTCAGCCTTGGCAAGGAAGGCTGAGCAGCTTTAGGAGCTGGCTTACTGGTTCACCAGCACAAATGGCTTTGGTTCACCAGCACAAAAGGCTCTGACTCTTTCAGGAGGTCTTGCTATGGAGCATTTAAATGGGCTTTGTGAGGAACATATTACAAACTGCTTAATTGTGTACCATAGACCAGTTGCATACCTGGAACAGGGGTGGTGTGCATGACTCACAGAAATGCCTCCACCATGTTGAACTGGGCAGAGCCAAAAGGCAAAGCAGCCTAAGTCCTACCCATGCTGCTTAAGAAGCGATACTGGTCAGAAATGGGTTACAGATAATCAATAAAAACAAATGCAAGTTAAAAAAAAACTGTAAATGGGTCACAATGTTGGACAAATATATTCAGGCTAGAGAGAGAGAAAAAAGAATATAGACAGAATATAAGAGTACAGACAGTAATAGATTAAAGAAGTAAAACAAAAATAAGCCACATAAAGATGGAAAATACACAGAATATGGATTATGTATATTATTGTGTTTTCTTTGAATTTTTTTGACCGTGAAGGAGCTAAGTACAGAGAGATATTTCATTGTTTGGGCTGCTAAGTTAAACCAACATACATATTTTAAAGGTAACATGACTTCAGCATTTAGGACTAAGGATTTGTTGCTTTGGAAAATAGGTTCTTCTTTTGTTTCCACAAAACATGAGAACCTATGGATTCCTTCCAGGCTAATACGGATTGATGGATTAAGATCCCCTCAAAAGTCACTGTGAACATCTCCAAAAATACTTCATCCAGCAAAAAGCAAGAAGCTGTTTGGAGAAAACTACACCCAAATTCCCCAAATATTGTTTATAAATTATTTATAAATGCTTGTTTACATTTAAACAGGGATATGCTATAGAGATCAATACTTTGCATTGGTATGGATCTTGGTTTATTAATACAGATTTAAGATCAATTTTGTTAAATGTATATTTCTGCTCTTAGTTAAGGTATTGTGTTTGTACATCTCATTTAAAAATTTAATAAAATACAGATTAATAGATAATCATCTATAATAGTAAAGCATGTAGTCATGTTAAGTTTTCTATATATAGAAAGATATTTCTTTCAGATGGATAGATATTCTTCTACCCTTTTAAAGACTAATAGAATATGGCACTTAAAATGTTTTAAAATCTTAAGACTTTTTATGACCATGAGACACATCTGCTCCTGGCAGCACCAATCTACTCCAAGGTGATGATGGGCATCGAAGAGGCTCTTTTATGGAGTTTGATAGCCATTTGGACAAGAAACTGCTCTTGCCTGAACTGTTTGACTGGACATGTAGGACTCACAGAAAAATGATTGCTGAACTTGCCAAAAAGTGAAACCATCCTTCAGAGGTCCTGCTTCATAAAAGGACAGAAAGTCGAAGAGACATTCTACAGGACACAGAAGAAAGTGACTGACAAACTGCCAATATAGGTGGAAATGTCTTTGAAATTTCATGCTTTATGGAAAGTCTGCCACATACTATGATACTGTATGCTGAAGATGGGTGCTCCAATCATACAGAAGAACTTTGGGTGGCTGTCCAAGTCACAAATGTCTCCGTCAATGCTAGAATATTAGAAGTTGCTTACAATGCACTTCCTGTTTACTTAGGTAATATTATATCCTTCTGGGGCCTTTAATGGAGTTGAAGAATGGATAATTATAATTATACTTTTCCTTAGTTATGATAAAAAACAAAGTAGATATAAATATTATAACTGTAATTCTTGCTTGATACCTGTATTGTTATATGTGAATTTACTATGTTAAAGTTAACACCTTCCTTTTTATTTAAACAGGAAAGGGGAAATGTTGTGGAAAGTCCTTCTGTCTATGTGTTGCTTTTATTGGTTAATGAATAATTTTCATTGGCCAGTGGCTTAGAAGAATAGAGCTAGGTTGGAAAAGTAAAGTGAATGCTGGGAGAAAGAAGGCAAAGTCAATGAGAAGTCATGGAGTCGCCAGAGACAGACACTGGATGGAACTTTACCAGGAAAGCTACAGCCATGTGGCAATACACAGATTAATAGAAATGGGTTAATTTAAGATATGAGTGTAAGCTAGAAATATGCTTATGCTAGTGACCAAACAGTATTGTAAATAATATAGTTTCTGTGTGATTATTTCATGGTTTGGGTAGCCAGAAACAAACACATGGCCTCTGTCTACAGTTGTATGGAGCTCTTTGTTTACTGGTGGGCACTTGTGAATTTCCACTTTCACATTAATATATCCATCAATATTATCTAACAACAAAGGTATACTTAGCAGATTGAATATATATATACATATATATATATTTGTACATAATATATACAATAGTATGTAACACTAATAAAAAAGAAATGACCAACATGAGAATGGGCATAATGGCAGATTCTCTACAAGAGCAACAAACACACTTAACATCCAATCCATTTCCCTAGCACTTTTCTTTAACCTTTTATTAAATTGTTTCCAATACAAGTATCTTGGAGCTTAGAATCTGTATTAGGAATGATGAAACATATTCCAAAAATAATAAACAGTAAGAAACAAATTCTCAAATATAAAGTGTGGCTTTGTAATTTCTAAGAATGTAAAGCTCATTTTAGCAGAGTTTTTAGGCATTTCATTGTTCTTGACCGTACTCATTAATAATTTTCAGGTCATACTCCTACACATAATAAAGTGATGTATTGGTGTAGCTTCTCTCTCTCTCTCTTTCATTTGGTTTATTAAGATATTAAGATGGAGTTTCTCTGTGCAACAGTCTTGTCTTTTCTGTAACTCACTTTGTAAACCAGGCTGGCCTCTAACTCACAGTGATCTACTGCCTCTACCCCACAAGTTCAGGAGGTGTAGCTTTTTTTAATACTTCAAAGTTACCCCACTTGCAGTAGTTTGAATGAAAATGCCCCCCAAAGACTCATAGGCTGTAGTAGAGAGGCCACTTCTTTGTTACCAGCTGCTCAACCCTGAAATAATCACGCAGAGACCATATTATGTGCCATACTGCTTGGCCAATAGGGTAAGTGTATTTCTGGCTAAATCATATCCTAAAGTAACCCATCTGCATTAATCTGTGTATCACCTCAAGGCTGTAGCTTACCAGGTAAAGTTCCTGTGTCTGTCTCTGGCAGGGCTACATGGCTTCTCTTTTTCACTGCCTTCCTTCTCCCAGCATTGGTAGATCAGTTTTCAGTTTTTTAAGGAACTCAATACTCTAGATATTGCACCAGTTTACACTATAGCAATGATGAATAAATATTCCCTTACCCCACATCTTTAGCAGAATGTGTTTTCATTTGTTTTTTTTTTTGTTTTATCTTGGTGATTCTTAGGTAAGATGAAGTCTCAAAGTAAATTTAATACATATTCCCTCAATGCCTAAGGATTTTGAGCCTTTTAAACTGTTTCTTCACCATTAAAAGTAATCTTCAACTGACCTACCAAAATATCCTATTATACAATTCCTGCACATATACCCAAAGAACTTAAACCTTACTACAGAAATAATTAGCCATCTATGTTCATTGTTGCTTTGCTAATATAGCCAGAGTTTGGAATACAGCCTATATGTCCACTAATAGGATATTATTCAGCTATAAAGCTATTATTTAACTGGCAAGATAAAAGTTTAGGAATAGAAGTAACCCACACCTCAATGGAAAATGTGGATGTTTTCTATTATTTATGAATGTTATCTGTAGATGTACTTCAATCTGAATAATCACAGGTGATAAATACCTAATAAAGAACAGGGAAAAGATGTGATATTCCAAGAAATAAGAGTAGGATTGTAGTATTATAAATAAATAAAGAAAACAATAGAATAGGAGATTAAATGAGGAAGGGAGATGGGAGGGAGAGAAAGGAGGGAATATGGAGAAGGACACACTAAACATTAGTTAAACAAAGCGCCTTGTGCTCTAGATACCACTAGGGAAAACAGAAATGATCATTGTCTTTTCAAGGGACAAAATGTACAACTGGCTTACCTCCCCAAGGATGGGACTGGAGGTGGCTGAGAGTCTAAGTGACCTTTACACTGATTGTATTGCCAGGGGCTCTATTAGACTCCCACTACCAGAATTGAGATGTTTAATAGTCTTGGTGACCTTTATGCTGTCTGTATGGCAAGGTGCTCTCCCAGGCTCCCACATCCAGGATCAGAATTAGCAACTAATATCCCTGACAACATCGTCAGTGTCTCTATGATATAGATCATACCGGATCCTTTCCCTAGGCCTTTGTGATAAACCATGTAGCCTATCGTTAGAATTCATGTTTAGGGAAGAATGGACATGTACTTTGAGAATAGTTTCAATATAATTATGCCTCATTGTGCACACAGGACTGTGTTATAACAAAAAAATTCCACATTGTACTATTCTTAAGTATGCCTAAAATAAACTTCTTGATGTCTGACTCTATGTTGTACATTGAACTTTGGAGGATCAATTTAAAGAAGTGTTTTTAAGAAGTGATCAAAAGGAAATGTAAGATCACGA
This sequence comes from Ondatra zibethicus, assembly GCA_004026605.1. Classification (NCBI taxonomy): domain Eukaryota; kingdom Metazoa; phylum Chordata; class Mammalia; order Rodentia; family Cricetidae; genus Ondatra; species Ondatra zibethicus. The sequence continues at coordinate 51,806 of PVIU01007571.1, read as the reverse complement.
ACTTCCACAATAAGAAAAACACTGTAGAAATCTTATCTCACTACTAGCTTTGGAAGAGAAGAATTGCAGCTCTCTTAGAAGAAAAAAAAATGCTTTAATCAGCCATTTGTTTGAAAGTAATGATAAAAAGAATTTATGAAAAAATAAATGCATAAAGTTTGATTATATTGTTGCACTCACATATTTGTGCAACTCCCATAGACATTAAATTTCAAAATCTTTCCATCACTCCCTTAACTCAAAGTAAACCCTATACATTAATGTTCCCAAATCCTTCCCTCCTCTCTTTCTTGTAAATCATCTAGTTGCTTTGTGTGTAGAATAGTCTCTTAGGAATATCATATAAATGAAATCACACAATGTGCCTGTCATGGTTCTCTAATAGACACATCAGCAGAAGTTATGATTTTCTCACTTTTTCTATTTTACTGAACAACCTCTTCATCAAAGATAATAAAAATTAAGTTATACTGAATTCCAGTATTTAATTAGTCCATTATATCAGTTGTAAATAAAAAAACTTATTTAGAGAAATATCAATAATGCCATGAATTATTGTGGCTGATATATTAGTTTGTGTAAATTTGTTAAATATTTCGCACTTTAAATTTAAAAATTTACAGTTTGATTAAAACAAAATTAAAAATGTTTTAAGTTCTGCATGGTATGCAATCGTCAAAGAGAAAAGCATAAATTTGCCAAATTATACAAATGTCCTGCTAGGTAGTGTTGTTTGTTATCCTGCTTGTTTATTTTAAATTTTGTGAGATGGTCTCAGTATGTAGTTCAGCTGAGATCAAACTGGGGACCTTCCAGCCTCAGTTTCCTGATTGCTCAGGTTAAAAACAAGTGCCACTTTAGGTGTCAAAACTTATAATTGTTTCTGATTTTACATTTACTTCCAAAGTGTTCATGCTTGTTTTTTATACTCTTTAAATTTTTTTATTTTATTTTTGAAGTTATAAATTAATTGCAACATTTTACTCCTCCAATATTTTCCTTCCAAGCCCTACTATATAACTTTCACCATTAATCAAATGTATGGCCTCTTTTTTCACTAATTGTTATTGCGTATATATATATATATATATATATATATATATATGTGTGTGTGTGTGTGTGTGTGTGTGTGTATACATATATACAGTCTTTCCAGCATTTCTGATATAAATACAATCTATAAATATACACTTATATATTACAAATATATATACTATACAATATACATATTATTATATGTATATAAAATCATAAATATAAATGCAGTGTTGCTTGTATATATGTTTTCAGGGCTGAGTGTTTGGCAGATCAACTACTTTGCATACTCTTCACTCTCTTCTCAGCATTACTCAGTTTCCTGTAGTTCTTTCTGTGCTGTGAGGGCCTCCTGGAATATTTTTCTCTGTCCAGTTTAGCATGTTCATTGTTGTCATTTTTCAGCTCATACTTGGGCAATGTACTAGTGAGAATTTATGGGTGCAATTTCTTTTATTATTAGGAGACACAATCTTAAAGCAAACTTCCTAATCCTCTGGTTTTAATATTTTTGTCACCTCTTCTAATATGTTCCCTGAGCCTTAGATGTAGGAGTGTCTTGTAGATGGACTGGGATCTACAACTGTCCACTAAGATTGGTTCTGGTTTCCTCTAGTGGTCTCCATTTGTTGTAAGAGAAGTTTCCTTGAGGGGGTGAGGCCTGCACTTACTATTGGTATAAGAGTAAAGGTTTATAGATCATTGCTGTGCATTATGCTGATTTGGTAAAATAGTGGTACAGATTCTCCTTCAATAACCATGACTTCTTTTGCACTAATTAGGTATGTTTCCCATAATTAGCTTAGTCTCCCTCTTACTGAACTAGTCTTAAGTCCGATTAGAGAACTGTTGGTTATTATCAAAGTATGTGCACCATTACTGAACCCTTAGAACTATTGTGCCATGACAGTTAGTGATTGGTTTATAGGCTTAATATCTGGCTAAGACCCTTGACTGCCACTCTCCTTTGGAAGACTGCATGGCATGTTCTGATATCACACATGCTAGACCTGAAAGGGACATTCCAAAATCAACAGCAGCAGCAGCAACAACAACAACAAAAACCCAAAAAAACTATGTATAATGCTTGTAACTCTATGCATGCTTTATATTTCTTAAGGAATCAGAATATATGTGAAGAATTTGGCATAAAAATATCAATCAAATAACACAGTGAAAGAAAACACTTGCCACCAAGCCTGACAAATAGTTTGATCCCTGGGGCAAAAATAGAAAGACAAAACACATTCCTGAAAGCTACTCTGCAATAATTTTACATATGCAGTGGCATGTATATCCCTTGTTCACACTAAAAAAAATAAGCAAATAAATAATTAAATAATTTTTAATAAAATTAAATATATCAATGAATTAGAATACCCTAGGAACAGAATTATACTGATATGTACATTTAATGATATAAGTTCCTGATAAAATGTGATGTTCAAAAATGAATTTATAAAGAATATTATGAGAATTAATTATTTTTAGTGAAAGGAATTTAAATTATAAATACTAAGTGGTATATACTAGAAGAGAAGGGGACCTTGATTGAGTCCTGTATAATAAATACTACAATTATTTGACTCTGTATTTTGTTTTATTTATTGTTGTAACAGATGTTTGAAAAAGTTAGCCTATGGGAAAACAAAAGGAAAATATTTACCTTTCTACTATCTCATACTTTCTTTTGTTATACTGATGCTCTTATTAAATTTTTCCTGGAATATTATGATCGTCCAAAAAAAGTTAACTTGCTGTATACCCTTATTGTCAAGTGCACCAGAAGTTAATGTTCTTCTTTCACTTCAAGATTAAATATGTGACTCTTTTAAAGTATATGCCTGTCATTTCATTTAATAGCTCCCTGAATGTCTTTCTTTGGTAATATTGGTTCTTTGGATTTTTCTTGCTAGTTTTCATGAAAATGCATTCAAAGACAGTCTTTAAATATTTACTTACTCTCATTTTGTAAAACTTTTACTTCACCTGCCAGTATAATACTGTCTGAATGGAGGCTTTTCTTTCCTGCCCAATCCTACACCACTTTTAAAATAATCATGTAGAGGCTTAATGTTAATTATAATACATTTGGTCTATTACTCAGGCTTATTACTAAATAGATCTTTACAACTAAAATTAATCAATTTATATAAATCTATATTTTACGACCTGGCTTTGTGGTATTACCTGTTCCCCAGAGCATCTTGTTTCTCTGGCAGCTTGTTGGCATCTCCCCTCACTCCACTTTTCTTCTCCCTGTATCTCTGCTTAAATTTCCTGCCTGGCTCCATCTATCTTGCTATAGGCCAAGAGAGCTTCTTTTCTGTTTTCATAATATTTTATTTTTTCATTCAAAAAAATTATATTTCCTCCCCTTCTCCCACATCCCTCCCACTCCCCCCCACCCCACTTCCCTCCCCCTGCTTCCTTAAAAGAGGGCATGGTACCCTGCCCTGTGGAAAGTCAAAGGCGCTCCCCCTCCATCCCGGCCTAGGAAGGTGTGCATCCAAATAGATTAGGTTCCCAAAAAGATAATACATGCAGAAGAGATAGGTTCTAGTGTCATTATTGATGGCTTCTCAGTCTGCCCCCATTGGCAGCCACATTCAGAGAGTCCGGTTTGATCATATGCTCGTTCAGTCCCAGTGCAGCTGGATTTGGTGAGCTCCCATTAGATCAGGCACACTGTCTCAGTAGGTGGACCAGCCCCTCATGGTCCTAACTTCCTTGCTCATCTTCTCCCACCTTCTGCTCTTCGACTGGACCTTGGCAGCTCAGTCCATTGCTCTGATGTGAATGTGGGTCTCTGTTTCTATCTCCATCCAACAGACGAAAATTCTATGGTGGTAATCAAGATATTCATCAATGTGGCTATGGGACAATGCTAGTTCTGGCACCCTCTCCTCTGCTGCCCAAGTACCTAGCTGGGGACATGCCCGTGGACACCTGGGATCTCCTCTAGAGCCAAGTATCTTGCCAAACCTAAAATGATTCCCTTCATGTAGATATCTTATTCCCTTCTCCAATATCCACCTTTCCTACATCTCAACCCTCCCACTGCCCCAAGTTCTCCCTAGTCCCTCCCTTCTCCCTTCTCCCTTTCCCCAACCTCCCTACCCAGACGCTTATCCCTGCACCCGTGCTTCCAACTTTTACCTGGCAATTTTGTTTGCTTCCAATTTCCAGGAGGATCTATATATGTTTTTCTTTGGTTTCACCTTCCTATTTGGATTCTCTAGGCTTGTCAGCTATAAGCTTAGTATCCTTTGTTTATGGCTAGAGTCCATTAATGAGTGAGTACATACCATAATTGTCTTTTGGGGGTTGGGTTACCTCACTCAGGATAGTGTTTTCTATTTCTATCCATTTCCATGAATAATTCAAGATATCATTGTTTTTAACCGCTGAGTAGTATTCTAGTGTGTATATATGCCACACTTTCTTGATCCATTCTTCCATTGAGGGGCACCTAGGTTGTTTCCAGATTCTGCCTATTACAAACAATGCTGCTATGAACATAGTTGCACAAATGCTTTTATAGTATGATTGGGCTTCTCTTGGGTATATTCCCAAGAGTGTTTTTGCTGGATCCTGAGGTAGGTTAATTCCCAATTTCCTGAGAAACCACCACACTGATTTCCAAAGAGTTCGCACAAGTTTGCATTCCCACCAGCAATAGGTGAGTGTTCCCCTTACTCCACATCCTCTCCAACATAGGCAATCATTGGTGTTTTTGATTTTAGCCATTCTAAAAGGTGTAAGATGGTATCTCAAAATTGTTTTGATTGCATTTCCCAGATCGCTAAGGAAGTTGAACATGACCTTAAGAATCTTTGGCCATTCGCAATTCTTCAGTTGAGAATTCTCTGTTCACATCATTACCCCATTTTTTAATTGGGGTATGCAGAATTTTAATGTCTAGTTTCTTGAGTTCTTTGTATATTTTGGAGATCAGACCTTTGTCTGATGTGGGGTTAGTGAAGATCTTTTCCCATTCAGTAGGCTGCCTTTTTGTCTTAATGAATGTGTCTTTTGCTTTACAGAAGCTTCTCCATTTCAGGAGGTCCCATTTGTTCATTGTTGCTCTTATTGTCTGTGCCACTGGGATTTTACATAGGAAATGGTCTCCTCCTGTGTCCATGTATTGCAGGCTACTTCCCATTTTCTCTTCTATCAGGTTCAGTGTGGCCGGATTTATATTGAGGTCTTTAATCTATTTGGACTTGAGTTTTGTGCATGGTGATAAATAATGGTCTAGATTCATTCTCCTACATGTTGACATCCTGTTATGCCAGAACCATTTGTTAAAATGCTTTCATTCTTCCATTGTATAATTTTAGCCTCTTTGTCAAATATGGGGTGTTCATAGGTTTTTGGATTAATACCTGGGACTTTGTTTGGATTCCATTGGTCAGCGTCTCTGTTTTTATGCCAATACCAAGCTGTTTTCATTACTGTAGCTCTGTAATAGTGTTTGAAGTCAGAGATGGTAATGCCTCCGGCAGTCTCTTTATTGTATAGGATTGTTTTGGATATCCTGGGTTATTTTGTTTTTCCATATAAAGTTGATTATTGTTCTCTCAAGGTCTGTGAAGAATTTTGTTGGGATTTTGATGGGGATTGCATTGAATCTATAGATTCCCTTTAGTAGAAATGCCATTTTTACTATATTGATCCTACCAATCCAGGAGCATGGGAGATCCTTCCGTTTTCTGATATCCTCTTTGATTTTGATTTTTTCTTCAAGTTCTTAAAGTTCTTGTCAAATAGATCTTTCACTTCCTTGGTTAGTGTTACCCAAAGATACTTTATGCTATTTGTGGCTGTCATGAAAGTTGGTGTTTCTCTGATTACCATCTCTGTTTCTTTATCCTTTGTGTATAGGAGGGCTACTGATTTTTTTGAGTTGATCTTGTATCCTGCCACTTCTCTGAAGGTATTTTTCAGGTGTAGAAGTTCTTTGGTAGAGTTTTTGGGTCACTTATGTACACTATCATATCATCTGCAAATAATGAAAGTTTGACTTCTTCCTTTCCAATTCGAATCCCTATGATCTCCTTATTTTGTCTTATAGCTATTGCTAGGACTTCAAGCACTATATTGAAGAGGTGTGGAGAGAGTGGACAGCCTTGTCTTGTTCTGATTTTAGTGGAATCGCTTTGAGTTTCTCTCCGTTTAATTTGATGTTAGTGTCAGCTTGCTATATATTACTTTTATTATATTTAGATATGATCCTTGTCACCCTAATCTCTCCAACACCTTTATAATAAAGGGGTGTTGAATTTTGTCAAATGCTTTTTCAGCATCTAATGAAATGATCATATGGTTTTTTTCTTTCAGTTTATTTATATGATGGATTACATTGATAGGTTTTTGTATGTTGAATCAGCCCTGCATCTCTGGGATGAAGCCTACTTGATCATAATGGATTTTTTTTGATGTGTTCTTGGATTCAGTTTGCCAGTATTTTATTGAGAATTTTTGCATCAATATTCATAAGTGAGATTGTTCTGTAATTCTCTTCCTTGGTTGTGTCTTTGTGTGATTTTGGTATCAGGGTAATTGTAGCTTCATTAAAAGAGTTTGGCAAAGTCCCTTTTGTTTCTATTATGTGAAACACATTAAGGAGTATAGGTATTAGCTGTTCTTGAATGTTCTGGTAGAATTCTGCATCCAGAAAAAGTAGCTGTTATAAAAACAGCTTCTTTCTTAACCATTGTCTATAAAATATATTCATCGTATATACATAGGTTGTGCCACAGCAATACTAAGTATATAAATAACTAAGGAAAAATATCTCTTTATAAATAACTGATTTAATAAGCAGTTAGTCTTAGTCACCGACTTGGAAGACAAGGTGTCCCTTTGGAAGATATTGACATGACTGAGCACGAAGTATCAGGGCTATCTTAGTAAACAAAATAATAACAGACAGAACATCTTGAATAACCTCACTAGGAAGGCACACCGAACAATTAGGGCAATGTGCTCACAAGTTTAGTAAAACAGGTCTGGTTATTTTTCTTTTATGCCAAGATAGTTTTTTGTTTTACAGAGAAGTTTAAATTTTATTCTTTATCATAAAACCTGCAATTATAGCAAATGTCAGATATTTTCCACCTGGTTGGATGTCTTTCCCATAGCAGATACTACTGACTTTCCAAGAATATCCCAAGCATAAATGGACCCTCCATGCTGAGCTGCCTTCAGGAGTGTCTTAAGTGGCTTATAGTTTGATCTCCCTGCTATATCTGTGACTCTTTATACTCTTAACTTTGCCCCTAACATTCTCAGCCTCTTATGCCATTGGTCATTCATTTTATGTTTTCTATACTCATAGCAGGAACATTCTTGATGTTAAACTTGTGTAGAGATTTTCTTTGAATATTTCTCACTCAAAAAGTTTTCAGCAAAAGTCATTTTGATCACTTTTTATTGCACCATGATCTTAGATTTCTCTCTATTCTTAAAGTTCTTTACTTGACATTCTTTCAATATATTCTCTTTATAACCAACAAGTACATTCATATAAAGGGTAAACCAAATTAATAACTGTTTCTCAAGCTAAAGTAGATAAACTCAAATTTTTGGTTTATGGAAGCAATAATGATAATTTAAATCTCCTTAAGTTTAAGGGAGTATAAAGAAGACATAGCATATTTTTAGCATTAATAAACATAGTACAAAGTGTGTGATATAACAGCAAATTCAACACAATCCAAGTGACATCAAATTAATTATTATGTATATAGTATATCCACCATGGAGAAATATCCTCTAAACATTCCTTGACAAAGATCACTTTCTTTCATGGATATCTGTACAAACTTAGCCTTGCTGAGATGTTAAGAATTAAGCCAGGATTGTATGTACTTAAGGAAATGCCTACATGGTGGCAGAAGATTATGGAGATCTGAAAATTTTCCTGAGACCTCCCTAAGCCCCCTGTGGTAGATGAGTGATAGATATGCCAGCTATGAGCCCAAGTGTGCATATACACTAAATAATGATGAATAAATGTAAAAAAACAATTAAAAATTGAGCACTGGCAATACTTAGCAATATTATGAAAAGTGCACAGTGTTGCTAAGCTAAAAACATTCAGTTTTCATCTATATACTGTGGGTTATGTGCTAATTATTTTTTGTAAGAAAATAAATTTCAATGGAAATCTTCAGTTTTGACATTTGGCCAGTGACACTTTCCATTTTGACATTGTCCTTTCTAATTTTACTTCATCTCTAAGCAAGAATTAAAGAAAACCAGTCCTACTCCCACCAGAATTATAGCTAATATTTTCCTTTCTTGGTGGAAACTGAGTCTTTCCAAGAGAATCCTCCTGCTGTTTTTGTTGTAATAGGAACTTCTCAGTAGCCATTTAGTGTCTATGGCCCATTTGTCCTGACATCTGTATTAATTCCTGGCATAGATAATGCCCAGAACTCCCAAATGAACAAATAAGACAAGGAACATGACAGATGGGTCCTGGTTTGTAATTTTCTAGTACTTGTTGACTATTTATTTTGCCCCTTGCCCCCTAAGTATAAGCACTTTAATGGCTAATTGAGACTTGGACAACTGAAAAATCAAGTATGACATGGTTTTTGCATATATTCCCATGCACAGAGTTGCTGACAAAGGAAGTATGATTGCCACACACATGCTTTGTAGAACAGAGCTTTATAAAGAATCCTCCACATTTGTCTATCCAGATTTGTTCCAATGTATATAAAACATAAAAATGCCAAGCACTTTTGCTCAGTTGTTTCTATCATCTTGAAGGCAAATCTATGGACGTATTTGTGTACTGAACTAAAACTGTCCCCGAGGTTCAACCAGAGACATATGGCAGACAGGTTGCACCCGTTAAAAGTTACTATTGAAAAAGCATCGGTGTGGGCAAATGTATTAATGCTCTTGATTGTTAATGTTTGCTATGTGACCTTCCCATTACCAGATATGTGTGCCTCTCCTTACTGATGCATTCATCCATCTCCCTAATAGCCCTGTCTCTGTAGCAGTTTCTAGCATGAGCCATCCATCACTGCACATAGATGTGCTCCATGCCTGACATGCCTTCATTTCAGCTGAACGTGGACTAGAAAAGATACATGTTTGAAAAAATTTCTCATTTCTCATATTCTACATGGTTTAATATTAGTGCAGATCTAAAATTCAGAAATATCAGCTTCTCCCTCCTTTAGAGTTTGATGAAAGATTTCTTTTCCTAGTTAAAAAGAAGTAAAAAAGCAAATGATTTTATTATTGAAATTCATTATTATGTGCTTGAACACATTCCACTAGAAATTAAATGTTAAAATAAGATATAAATTATATTAAGATAAATTATTCTTTGTGAACTACGATATTATGAACAATTTTGTTTGTACAGTTCAGTATCTGATTCCAGTTACTCACTCTTTGTTGTTGATTACTTAGAATAAGTTCACTCTGTTGTATTTTCTGTATATCCTTTTTGTACCATTTCTCCTGCCTAGGGCTGTATTCTATTACAACTAAAATGGAATCCTACTGACTTTGCTGTGATAGTTATTTTCTGACAAAAAAAAGGCTGTTTGATTTAATTGCATCAAATTTTATATTCATCTCATTAAAACATAAAATCGAGCTCAAGAGGATTCTTCTTTTGATTGTGTTAATATAAAGATGATTTAAATATGAATGTTGACTCCTTCATGGTATACACACCTACCACCAAGTTTGGCAACCTAAGCTCATCATGGTAACTGTAAAGAACTGACTACTGTAATTTATACTAAAATTTCTGCTTGTGAGCAGTGAGGTACATGTGCATCCACATATATCAAAAGTAATGATGAAAATATAAAAGCTAAATTAAAAAGTACAGTTATTCAAACTATCTACAATATTTCTGAGATTCTAAGTGAAATAGTTGTATATGAACAGTTTTAGAAGTTTCAATTTAAAGGTTCTTTTTGTTCAGACACAGATATTTGATTCTAATAATCTACTACTCATATTATGTAATATAGTAAATGGTCACTCTCTTGACAGATTCAGTGATGGTCCAGATTGTGTTTTAAGTTAATAGGCTAGCCCAGGGGCTGTTTAATATATTGCTTAACAGTGTTTAAGGGACTCAAATGATTCAGAGACGTATGAATCAAAATACTCTAGACAAAAGCACAGTCAGAAAGTAAGTGAAAACCCTGCCTTGGTTCTGTGTCTTTAATTGGTTTAGAATAGGGTTTATGACATTAGCCTTAAGCATGGAGTGTTTATGAACATGTTCCTAGAATGCAGATGACAAAGCAAACATAATGCCAGCAAACTTACTACCTGTGATATTTATAAACAATTTCTTTCCAAATAAATAATACTTCTAGAAACCCTAACTGATATAAACAATTCAGAGGTGTTAATAAAGGTTGATTTCATTAGCAATTAGGGACATGGAATTTAAATATAGAATAATATCAGTTCATACATGCTAGTTTAGCAAAAAGTAAAATTTAATATTGACTAACAGTGAAAATATGGGACAAAATCCTTCTGAAACACTATTCATAATAGTTCTATTGGCACAAGTTAGGTAGGGTTCTACACAAATTTCAGTGCCCTTCATAATGAACATGTACTTGATACGAAGCAAAACTGAAATGGTTTATAAGATCCTGGACTATTAGAGAAAATGTTTTATTATTATTTTATCATAATTTATTTTGTGAGCCTATGTTTTAAAATCCCTATAATTTAAATCATTGATAAATGCACTAATTTGTTTTCACAAGATATCTCATTTACAATGCAATTTATCTAAATGATGTGCATTAGTTCATAAACAAAATTGAAAAAGATAAAACAGACTGGTTCATTATTTCCTAGAAATTAAGCTCTTTACTTTCATAAATAAAACAAACCATAAAGTTCATTGCATGATTTCTTTATGAGAAACTTTTTTTTTTCAAATTTAGAATTTCCATGATATATCGATATATAGATAATATGTCAGTCCTAGAAAGGAGTCCACAAATGTTGTTAAGAATTTAGCCTTTAAAGATGTTAGAAACTTAATTGGAAGCTACTTTTGAATTGTGAAGATAAATTTGAAATTATACATTAACAAGATTTTTTTCTGCTATCATACTTCTCATATTTGAGCAAATATGATGAGTGAATTATATAAACATTAAAATCCTACATTAGATTCCTTAAACTATAAAGTATGAAATTTTGTGATGTGCACTTATTGATAAACTGATAATTCCCATTTTTTGGATTTATATTAAAATACAAAGACTTTGTAGTTGGCCATAGAAATAAAATTAGTTTCAATACATATTGTGTGTGTATACTGCTTTAGTAACTTTTACTATGGCTATCACAGGATACCTATCAGAAGGTGTTTAATAGAGCAGAATTTGGTATATAACCTGAGAAGAACCAACCCATCACAGCAGACAAGGCATGGTAAGAGAGCATTCCATAGCAGTGAGAACAAAGAGGGCAGCTTAATGCTCACTAAGATCTTGGTGGAACAGGAAGTAGAACCAAGACCAGAACCACACCAGGCAATAAACCTCAAAATCTGTCCTGCAGTGACCTGCATACTCCATCTAGTTTTCCCAGGTGTTAAAGATTCTGCATCCTCTCAACATCACTAGCTTAGGACAAGCATTCAAACACATGATTCTGAATAGCCACTTTGTAATTAAACTTCATTTCACTAGCCCTGAGTTCTATTAGAATATGCTCATCTGGTAATGGGAGGTACCTGAAATGTCAACATAATCACAATAATCACTGTGCTGACTAGTTTCTTCTTCTTTTTTTTTTTTTTTAGCAACTAAAGTTTTAAGGAAAGAAATTACCTCAGCTGAGGAATTTCTTTCCATCAGATTTTCTGTAGGAACTTCTCTAGGACATTTACTTGATTAATGATTGGTATGGGAAGGACCAACCTACTGTGTAAAGTGTCACACTTAGCCAGGTGGTCCTAGGTTGTATCTGAATGCAGCCTGATCAAGTCATGGAGAGAGCACCGGTAAGCTTTGCTCCTTCGTGGTCTCTTCTTCAGTTATTGCTTGAAGGTTCCTGCCTTGAGATTTTTTATCCTTGGCTTCCTTCAGTGATGGACTCTAATATATTGGTTAAATGAACTCTCTTCTTTCCCATGTTGCTTGTGGTCAGTGTTTTATGACAACAACCTTGAAGCATATTAGAGCAGTCACTAACAGCCAGCAAATTGTTATAAATTACAAAGCCAAAGACATTTCAAAGATTCAAGACACTCTTTAAGTATAAGCTCCTATAAAGAGTTTAAAGTAAGTATATCTTTTCAATGTACAACAATACTGGGTATATATTCACACTTCTAAAAGTACACAATGAGAATAAGGGAAGATTGGACCAAATTATTGTTGAAATCATCAAGTCAAACACCAACCCTTAAATGCTATGAATCCAATATGAGGCTCACAATGGTTCAGTATACACTGTAATGAATTTTTATTGCCCTAATAGCCCAATTCTGTTGATGTTTTTAATTCTGGTACAATACATTAAAATGTGAATTATTAGTGCAGTTTGAAAATGTGACCTCATTAAACATTTTTGCTATTTATTTAGTGTGAGCCAACTATTAAGTAGGCAAGTAGGAATTCAAACTGAAGCCTTCTTTTCCTACAAAGCCAATATTTTCCAAAATGCTATCTTTTTATGATTGGGGGAAAAATATAAACTTATTAAAAATATAATATAACTTTATACTATATTGCCTGATGTTTCAAAAGCCATTATGAACTTCTATCCTGATGGGTTTCTTAAGATAATTGATATTTGACTCTATACTAGTTTATAGACTATGAGGTTAAGAATTAGTCCATGAAATATTCAGGAGTATATGTCCCACCTCATCACCTCATATGTTTCTTCCAATTATCACTTTCCAGGAACTTACATGTCCATCATGGTGATTGACTGTTCAATGTACTGAAAAATCATTGAATGAAATAGTTTTAAATATAGAATATAGATTATAAATATTTGCTAGCTAGACAGCATGATTAATCAAGTCTCTTTCATATGACAGGGTTTCTCATTTTTTGCTTTATGGACTTTGCTTATATACCCTTTAGCTGTCCATTTTAGCTTAATGGCTTATTCTATCAAGTCTCTTTGAAGGTTAATCTAATGTGTATATTAGGTCAATAAATTGTACAACAGAAATCTATGCATATGGACTATACAATGATATCAAAATTGCTCAAGAAAGTGATATGACTATTGATTCTTATATTAATATTTTTATTGTACAGTAGAGATTTTGCAAAAATATGCAAAATGCTTAAATGAGGAGATGTAAGTCCAGAATCTACTACTTCATTAATTTCCTTTTCATCCAAATAAGAAAGTACTACAGCTGATTTCAGTATTAGTATATAATTATTAGACACACAGATTTTGCCTTGTATAGATAACATTAAGAATATAGAATTGGTGAAGAATGTGTGGGCTTGTGTGTGTGTGTGTATGTATCCATCCATATATATACAAACACACACATTATAGCACAAATTCTAGTTGGTCTCAATAATAAAATCTCAGGGGTCAGATATTAGGTGGTGAAAGCTGAAAGACCAGAGAAGCAGAGCAGCTAGTCACTAGTTCTCACCTCTATAAAATCCTCAGACCAAATGGGGCATCCTGTCTCTACAAGTCTTCCCACTAAATGTCTTTCTATGAAACAAAAGACTGACTACTGAGCTCCTGTCTCCTCCCACCTTGTATTCCTTTCTCCACCCAGTCATAAGACTTCCTGCCTCCACCTCTGGGCTCCACCTCCATAGTGCTAAAATTAAAGGTGTGAATCACCACTTGGCTCTGTTTATCCTTTAGACTCATTCAATCTCTTGTAGTCCAGAGTGGCCATGAACTCACAGAGATCCATCTGTCTCTGTCTCCCAAGAACTGGGATTAAAGGTGTGTGCTACCACTTCCTGGCTTCCACGGCTAACTAGTGTGGCTAGCTCTGTACTTTGATCTTTAGACAAACTTTATTTGTTACAGCACAAAGTATTATCACAACAAATATATGATGAAATACTAAAGCACCATAATTTAGTATAACATGTTTAAATAATAAGCCTTGACTTCAAGATTCAAGCACCATTTCTGACTTTCCAAAGGACTATTAAGCACAAGGAATGTTGTTTAGTAGATGCATATTTTCTAATTCACCCAATGTGTTATCAAAAGGCTATTAAAATAGATATTTTGCTGTACAAATAGATAAAAATGAGTACAAAAATGCACCAACACACAATACAGAACATGAGCACAAATAAAAATAAATATTTAACAGTGTGATATAGCTGACATTTTATGAAAAATACAGGGTCTAGAAATGAACCTGATGCACAGATTATTGAAAATGTCTTCTGTTATTTAAACGAAGAGTTACAAGCTAGGCTTTCCTCTCCTGAACTGTCAGTCACATGTCTATGCCTTCATTTTCATACACATCCAAAAGCATCTTCCTGGGTTCAGGAATTTGTATGTTTTTTTTTTCATTCAGCTCTTCTGCTCTTTCCATCATCTCCTTCTCTTTTCCTGTGAAATTATGTTTTTCTTGGTTCTGAATTATAAGTAGAATGACTTTAAATCATTTTGAGCTTGTTCCAGATGTATCCAGAGACTTCTTAGGAGCTAGTATGTACCTTCTGCTATGTATGTTTTATCTAATTCTTTGTTGCCATTGTCCCTTCTTAAACTACAAAATAGGAGAGTGGAGAAGCCAGTCTGTTTTCAGAGACTAGAATGGAAAACATAAAGATGGAAGGAAAGTCACACTAAGGAACACAGAATCGATAAAATGAGATATAAACGAGAGCTCTACTTTAAGCACGTTTTCCTTTTTGAGCTAAAATGAGTCACTCTAGACTTGCATGCCTAACTGGCTACTGAACATCCTTATTCAGCTGCCTAACAATGCACATCCCCAACATCAAAGTTTCAGCGAATGCCACACTTTTATTTTCATCTTAGGTTTATATTGATTCCCAGATTTTATTTTTCAGTATTCCCAGTTTTCAGTATAATATAATAAATCATGTCAGATTACTTTCTACATGTGAGGCAATATGAAATTTATAGAGAGCAGAACATTAGGAATTTGCCCTAGATCCCATTTTGTTTTACTTTCTGTAATTTGCATGTCTCAGTCACCGTTCTGTTTGCTATGAAGAGGCATATGAATAAGGTGGCTTTTATTTAAAAAATTCATTCAATTATGGGATTGCTTACAATTTCAAAAGATAAGTCCTTTATCATTGAGGGGAGCAGGATGGCAATCACATAGTTGTGGAGCAGCAGCTGAGAACTACATCAAATTCGGTAGGCAGAGAGAGATATTGGACCTGGTGTGGGCTGTTGAAATATCGGAGCTCACACCTAGTGACACACTGCCTCTAACAAGTCCAAGCCCCCAGTCCTTTTAATCCTTTGAAATAGTGCCACTTCCTGATGACTAAGCATTTAAATACACAATCCATTGTAGGTTATCCTTATTCAATCCACCATACTGTGTATCATTAAGTCATATATCTTTTATTCTTCTGGAACAGTAGGTGAATCTGCTCTGTTCGTTGCTCTGTTTTTACAACCATCTTGGCCAAGATATTTTTCACTTTGACTGTAGCAATTTAATATTATGTTTCTCTGTCCTCTTCTTAGTACATATAATCTACAACCTACTTTTTAAAAAATGTATTTAATCATATTGCTATAATGCTTACATAACCTTTAACTTTTCTTTTTAGGTTGAAGGATGAAGTAGCTTACAAAATATTGTTAACTGCTATTTTCTTTCAACACAGCACAGAGTTGTAAAGTACTCATCCTTACCACTATGCCGCAGAGGAATATACCCCCATACTGAGGTAATAGTGCTAACTTTAAATATATATGATACTGGTTGTTATATATGTCTCTATCGTCAATAATATGTTGGCAATACATTTATTCATAGAAAACTCTATGCTTCATGAATATCTCACGTTTTTCTATCACTTCATCTCCTGAAGTCTTTGGACCTATAGATTTCCTTGCCTCTGAATATCAAACAATTACTAAAATCCACTGAGCCAGCTCTCTTCTCACTGGATTCTTTCTATATTCCTGCTGAGGCATCTTAAAATTTTGTCAGGGCTTCTTGACCTTAGATCTTTCCTTCCACACACTTGATGTGTTTTAAACTAAGATTCTGAAATGCCAAGGTCTGAGTATAAAATGCTGGGAATGCAATTTTTGATTCCTTGGTTCTGAGCCAGGTCTTCGGAGTTCATAGTTTGGTTAGCACTGTTCCACATTCATGGCTAAATGGGCATTGTGATTCCTGCAAATGCTCTTCTAAAACACAAAGGCACAGAATGACAAAACCAGTACTAGAACTGTATTTTATGATACTTTATTATTTCCTAGATTTTTCAGCTATGTCTATGACATTGATTTACCTCAAGTCAGGAAACTTCAGTACAAAGTGCAAGAAAGGGGCCACACATTATTTACATTCAGACCCTCTTCCTTTCTCTTTCTCTGCCCCTTTTATATTATATCATATACAGACATTGATATACACATACTATTCTAGTTAATGCTATATTTCTATATTATTTTGAGTATTTTTTCTTAATGAATCCCAATAGCCACTCAAATTAACTATATGAATCGTGGTGTTTCTCAGAAATTGGATCATTCTTTTACAATTCTGTGCTACAGAAGAATTCATTGAAAAAAATAGTTATATAAAAGTTTTAATACAATATTTATCCCTAAAAGCTAATATCCTATGGTCAAAGATACAGAATTAACTAAGGTAATTTTAAAAATACCTACTGCTATTAGCCTGCGGATTTGTTTGAAACTAATGTTAAAATTGCCTTTTTAAAAAATAAACTTTTCTCTACTCACCGGTTTCCAGACAATCAAATCTGGATATGTTTGAAATGCTCATGATTAACCTCCACAGGATTGTGACACAAAATTTTTAAACAATAGTAAGGGATTGACACAAAATTTTTAACAATAGTAAGGGATTCTCTGCCTTTTATTTTGACGTTTTCTTGCATACAGAAACGCACAACTATAGATAAAACATGAAGAAGGTTATAATAGCAAGTTTTCCTCAATCATGCCATTCATCAATTGCAGTAGTATACTTAATAATCCTTACTACAGTAACTACAAAAGACTTATCACATGAAGTCTTATACGACCGTTAGTCCTATGCATCACAGGTAAGCATTTTAGAAAATTTCCTATTTCTTTTCTCCTTGTTGCTTTCTAAGAATGAATATACATTTCTATTTATGACTATTTCTAAAAATTTGTTGTATAGATTTTATTATACATGAATATTAGGTCATATATATCTTACATTTCGTTTTAATAAAAAAATGTCATGGGTGAGTGTAAGATAATTTTCCCCAACGATTTTTGAACTCAGTCAATTCTAGCATGCACTGAAAAGCACGGGAATAGTTATACTTAAATTTCTTCTCAACATAATTTGTGATAGTCAGCTTTCAGTCACTGTAACAGAAGTCTTTAGAAAAACCTTAAATGTATACATCCACTGTGAGCCTCTATAAGCACGGTTTAATTAATTCTTTGGGCCCTGCTGTCGTGTCCTTGATCCCTCCGGCACCTAAAATCGTCCCTTCTTCCTTGGGGCTCCCCAAGCTCTGCTTTATGTTTGCCTATGCGTTTCTGCATCTGCTCCTATCAGCTTCCAGAGGAAACATCTCATTAGTCTAGACACTTATCTATGAGTATAACAGAATATCATTAGCAATCATGTAATAACATTTTGTGGGGGGCCAGTCACATTTAGTTGTTTGCTAGGTAACTGGTTTATCCAAATTCTGCTTCCTGGTCCTTAAGGCACTGTTAGACATGGGTTCTCTCTCGTAGTTTGGACTGCAAACTAGAGATCAAAAACTAGATCACTCATTGATTTATCACTCTCACAATTTCTGAGTCATCATTGTCCCAGCCCATCTTGCAGGAAGGAAAAATTGTGGGTCAAAGCTTTAGTGGCTCGGCTGGTGTCCCACTCTTACGACTGGAGGAGGTCTTGCCTGGCTAAAGAAGGAGAGCAGTTCAAGTTCCATATCCTCCTTTGCTAGGAGTATCCACTGGGGTTACCCTCAGAGTTTCCAGGAAGTTTTTACTTCCCTAGGTTTCAACATCACCCTCCAATTCCAACCCTCTCACCCTTTACTCTTTCCGCTTGTCCCTCCCTTGATTCTTCCTGCTTTCATTCCCAGCTTCCCTAAGTCCACCCACAAATTCTATTTATTTCCCCTTCCCAGAGAGATCCACACATCTCACAGAGATTGAAAGGGCAGTCCTGGAACCTGTAGTGGTCTTCAGCAAGTCTCCCTTTGTTATGTTATGGCTCTTGTACTCCTAAAAATGGGAGTAGGGGTGGTTTTTTTTCTCTTGTGTCTTCTCTAAGGACCCTTATTTTTTAATCTACTCGGTTGCCTGGTGCAGCCTCAAAATATAAGTTTGTTCCTAGTCTTATTGTATCTTGTTGTGGTACCTTTGGCTGATATTTTTTGGAGGCTTGCTCCTTCTGAAAGGAAATGGGGGAGGGTAGTGAATGGGGAGAGGGTGTGAGAGGAGCTGAGAGGATTGGAAGGGGAGAAATCTGTGGTCAGGATATACTACATGAGAGAAGAATACATTTTAAAAATTGCGAATAATAAAAGAGCTACTGGAAGTAACACACACACACACACATGCACACCACATTTATTTGGTTTATGGTTTTAAGGGGTATCGTTCATAATCACCTGATCTTGGCATTTCTAGCACTGGGCTCACATAATTCAACTTGCAGGTAAATGGTGAGAGTGAGTTGGGAAGCAGAAAGAATAAGCGGTATGAATCTATCTGTCTCCATGAGCATGCCCTCAATAACCTTTTTCTACAAGCAATTTCACTTCTCAAAAATTACAAAATACTCAGTAGTGCTATATACTTCAGCACATTAGACTATTTCGTATCCAAACTATAACCCCCATTCCCATTGTAATAGTTAGACTGGGCAAATAGTCTCTTAAACTTATTTTCATTTCTCAAACTACACAGAAGCTTACATGCATAAGTTACAAAGTAGTTTAAAGCCTGTCCTACTGTTGGAAACAAGGATCTCGTGCACTTCATTAGCATTGTTGTCTTATCCCATTAAAAGGCAGATATAAAATATTGGATTACAATACTCATGAGAACTTAAGTGTAGTGATAGAAATGACTTCTTCAAATGATATTTATTTACCTAAATAGTTTCATGTATCATAATAGAACTGAGCATAGTAAACAGTCATAACAAAATTATAGCAGGAGACACTTCACTATGTGTTCACCTTAGAAACTAAATGACAGTGGTGAGTTTCTGTGTGAGCACAGCCCTTTAGCACAGGACTTCTTTACACACAGCATTTTCCCTGAACTGGTGATTTAGCTTCAGGATAGCTGAACCTTTAGCTGAGGTCTTTGGGTTCAGTTTCCATTTTCTTACTTTCTTGTCTGTACAAAGCATTTTAGGTTCTGCTCTGATTCTACTGCATTTTGATAAGAATGCTCTTTCTTTCTTTCTATTTTAAAGAAGCCCTGAGGCTTCTTAGTCTATATTTGCATTTACATGTAAGTCTAGTTTTTTAGAAGTAAATGAGAAAATAAATAAAATATGTATGATGGATGCAACATATCAACAGTCGAATATAATGCATTTTGATAATTGACTAGAAACACAGGAAATCTTGCCATCTTCAGTTTGGTTTTATTCAGAACAAAACTTTCTTGACATAAAAAATGATGTGTATTAAGAATTTTTCTTTTCTATACTCCATTTTTTCTCCTTTTTCCTTGTCTTCTTCCCTTCCTCCCTCTCTCTCTTTCTTTCTTCCTATTTTCTCTTTCTGACTTTTTATATTTTTCCTGAAGGAAGATATAATTAAGGCTGCCAATTCATTTGAAATGCTACCTACAAGTTGAACACAAAGGGTTAGGACCTCACTGAAACAGTAATTTATGGTGAAGCAGTGTCTGCAAATAGCATACATTAGGGCTAAATGCCTATTATATAACATATAAAGAGGTTCATTTACATAAAAATGTAACGTCCAGATTAGGTGGCAGCTTCTAAAATCAATGAGTTTAGTAAAGAATCATTCCATTTTCTCCTGACAATGATAATCATACAATGCATTCCTTTATCTAAAAATCAGCCCAGGAGACAAAATTAGAATCTTAGAGTTACAAGTAATTCTCATGTAAGAATGTATTCACGTCATATTTTTCTACACATAGCATTTTTTTTCAAATATTATCACATGTTAGGGTATGTCCTAGAAAAATATGTACATTTTAGGAGCAAGTAATAGTAATCTATTAACATTAAAGCTTACAAAGTCAAAGTTAAACTAGTAATACATATAATTACCTTTAGTGAATATGAATGTTAAATTAAAGCTGAAGAACATATTCTTACATGATATCATAAGATATTCAAATATGGTTGTAGTATCAAGCTCCTTTTGGTACTTTAAGACGCCATTTCCAAACTCTGTACCTAAGATTATTATGTTTTAGAATAGTGCCTATATTTCTGGTTAATCATTTTAGAATACATAGGTTAAACTTTCTTTTTGCTAATTTATAAATTGAAGATCAAGAAAGTTAAGCAGTATAGTCAAGAATATATTACTTGTGAAAATCTATGTTTTGGAATCAGTTCTAAATCACGATGCAAATAAAACTGTGAAAATACATAGATGAAAATATACTTAGTGCACAGACAGAAATTTACTCAAAATTTATTATGCCCAATATCTGGAATCACATGAGAGAAAATCAGCAGATTAATTGAAAAAAGTATATTTATCTACTCAAATCTTAACACTAATGTTTCCCTTGCTACAACTTACACAGAAGCAAGTGTGCTCATGCCAATTGAATTCTGACTCCTGTCTTTTCTTTAAATAAATTAACACACCTAACATCTCATTTGCAAAATAATTCATGCATAAGCCACAGAAAATGTCATATCTACATATTTGTGCATTATTAAAATATTTGTAACAACTTCAACTAATGAGTTCAAATTTTCAGATATATATAAATCTACAAGGGCAGACTATAGTAGCACCACTGCATATTAAAAATGTTATCCTTAAATTCTTTTTCAGGATGATCAGTAGATCTTTTCCTAAATTAATGTACATAGAAAATCTCATGCATTATTCTTTATAATATCTCTGTCTGAATATGCCATTTATAACATAACTTTTGACTGTTGTTAAATATATTCATGGAAATAGGATAGCAACAAACAATTTAAGCAAGGAAATATTTTTTTGGCTACTAGTTTGAGTTAATCTTGATGGGGAAGAAAATGCTGTGGTAGACATTTGGATCTATTTGGTAGTAGGAGTGTTAAATGAATCTTTCTTCACAGTACAAGCAGACAGGGAAAGCTCAAGTCAGAAGCCAAGCTAGTTCTTAACTCTCATGTTCAGTCCCCATGGCCTACTCTGTAGTAGTTTCCTATTCTTCCTAAGGTTAAATAACTTCCCAAAGTATCTTCCCCAGTTTTAATCAAATATTTGAACAGATACAGCACTAGGAAACATTTTACATCCAAATCATACCAGCAAATATCTTACTAAATTAGGATAAAAAATCAAATAAGCTAAGCATAGGTATGTAAGCATTTGTTTTCCTTTCCCCACCTTTTCAGCTAATAGATTTTACAATGGAGTTAAAATCATGCATCAATTATACTAAAGTACTTTAACCTCAATAAGAATCACTAAGTTTCAGAAACTTAGTTGGTAAATAGGTAAGACTAATGTCAAGCTATAAATTGTGGTTCCTGAGTGTATCATCAATGACATCATTTTTCATTTCTATTATTTTCTATAAAGAAAGATGTTTTAGATATTAGTCAAAGCAAATGGTGTTCTTCCTTAGTGGTAAGCACAATACATCATTCCCAGAATACAGTGGCACATATTCTCATTTTTCATGCTTTTCTTTTCATCTTCATACTGGATAACAGTAGTCCTGCTCTGATTATAAGAACTAGATAAAAGCTTAGCTATAGTCTTTGGTGATGGATGATACAGAAAATAGTTATTGTTTTCATCCTAGCTTGGCAGTATAGACAACTACTTTATTATTGGCATTTTTAAATATATGTTTCCTTGTTTCTTCTGGTTAAAGCTAAAGCAAACTACTTGTTTCAGGTGAAATATGCATATTCTAGTATAGAGTAATTGGGTTTTAGTTAAAAGTTGTGTTTTGAGTAAAACTTAGAGGTTTATTGCTTTGAGTAGATGCCATGAATATGGCAACTGTTATAAAGGCAACATTTAATTGGGGCTGACTTACAGATTCAGGGTTTTAGTCCATTATTGTCATAGTAGGAGGCATAAGAGCTTTCATACAGACATGGTACTAGATGAGAAGCTGAGAGTTCTAGGTCTAGATCAGCAGACAACAGGAAGAGAGAGTGATACTAGGCATAGTTTGTGCTTCAGAAAACTCAAAGTCCACCCTCTGTTACAGAGTACCTCCCAAAAGGCCACACTTCCAATATGAATCTTTCAATACGCCATCTCCTATGAGTCTATGCAGGGCATTTTCATTCAAACCACCACAAACTAGAAGATAAAAAATAAAGAAAGAAGGGAAGAAAGAAAGAAAGAAGGAAGGAAAACTAAAAATACACACAATAAAGCACAAGGTCAAATGCAGAATACTAGGGGTGTGAATAATTTAATGTCAAAAATTATGTTTGAGAAAGAATCTGGCTTCATTTATCTCATCATAGAAATTGTGGAGCTCTTTTCTGGTCGTACTTATATGATTCATAAGAATATCAAATTTCAAAATTTTCTTTTGGATTTGGAGAATTGTTGATTGAATCATCATTTTCACAGTTTGTCTAATTTGATTTTTGATTGGCAAATTACCTAAACATTTCTGATATCTGTGATCCTTGTCATCACCAACTTTTACTGACATATGAAACGCAATAAGCACCTCATGAAGGAATTATCTAAAGAAAGAGGTTTTTTTTGCAGTAAAATGTCATATTTTTAGGAGTCCTGGTGAAGGATTATTCAAATTAACACAAAGCACAGAAAATAAAAGTAATATTTAACAGAATAAAATTCACATATAAGGACCAAGCAGGGCCACCCCTTACCTCATTGTTGGACAATAACATGTAGTTGCTAGAAGTAAACAAGGCAACTCAGACTTTGACATTTGTTTCAGTCTGAAGATTCAGGCATCATCCAACATTTTTTTCTTGATGTGGGATTCCACTCTGTATGCTGTGAATACCAGGAGTTAATAAAGAAACTGACTCAGGCCTGTGCAGGGAATAGAGGTAGGCAGGGAAAACTAAACTGAATGCTGGGAGAAAGAAGGAGAGTTAGAGTAGAAGCCATGCAGCCCTGCCAGAGAAAGTTGCCAGAAAGTAAGCCACAGCCACATGGTGATACATAGATTAATGGACATGGGTTTAATTTATACGTAAGACATAGCCAATAAGAAGCTAGAGCTAGTGGGCCAAATAATGATTTAAATATAGTTTCTGTGTGACTATTTCAGGTCTGAGCAGCCAGGAACAAACAACCAGCCTCCTTACAACAGTTTCTTACATTTTCCTTTTATTTTCTTATAAGCTAGTTTCAGAGATTAATTAATTTACAATGAAGATGAAAATTTATATTACATTCTCCATACAGCTGTGACTTCCGAAACACTTCATTCTTACTTGCAAAAATAAAAGGGGAGAATGGAAGATATTTCTGAGAAAATGATAGGAAAAAAAACTGTTTAATACATTAGTTTTAGTTTTTTTTTTGTCAGAGCATATTGTCATATGTTTGAAGTAACACCTGGAAAAGGGAGATGATGCCCATTAAAAATTATATGAAGAGTGAAGAAGGAGACCTGGGTGTATAAACAATGAAAATGTCATACTCAGATGAAAATGAATATATCAAGTATGCATTCAAACTGAGAACAGTTATAGCAAACATGCAATAGGGGCAACTATCTCTGCACAGTCTGATAGTTACAAATGCAAACAAAAGTGGAGTGTAGAGCTGATAAGAGTGCAGAGTGGGCATGATTAGATCAATTCTATTAAAAGCTGTGAAAGACAATAAATGATTCAGTAGAAGTAATCTACATTCAGGTTTGTTCAGTATCCCACTGGAGAACTTTGTCAAAATCTTTTGACAAGCTAATTAAAAACAGACAGTTATGCAGCATTTGCTGTTTACCTTTGTGAAATGAATCAACCCATCTTCAAGTTCCTTTATTCAAATTTCCTCCACTATCTTGTCATGTTGACCTTTATTGTACAATATCATGAATAAATTGCATATTCATCAAGACAGCATTGATGTCACAGTGGAAATAAAATGTCACCTGGAAAGAATTTTTAGCCAGTGTTTAGCTCAATGAAGAAAATGTTCATTGAGTATTGACTATGTACTATACTTATTGCAAGTATTCTGAGCATATCAATAATAAGTTGTTTCTGCCGTTGAGGAAATAATAATATATTAAAATATGTAGTCTTTATTTTCCATTGTAAATTTTTTCAGATGCTTTATCTGATTTAAAAGGATATATTTCTTCAGAAAAGAAAGAGTATGTCTTTTTACAATGCTCAGTTTCTTTTAACAGTATACATCCAGTACCAGTAAACATTTAAAAGGTTTCTAAACTAAAGACGGAATAGGCAAAAGTGTCAATTCTGTTTAGTTGCTGCTTTTAATCCATGCTGTAGAAATACCTTGCAATTGTTCTACAGGGTAAGTTGATGTCCCAAGGCAAGTATAGTTTATATTTTCACTAGTACTTGGAAACTTGGGAGAAACTTAAGTAAAGTATTCTTTATGCCCACTCAATCCTTCAGGGCTAGTTTTACTTTAAAAACCTCCTTTCTAAAGATTCAAAGTAGGTCATCCTTTCTAGCATCCCATTTCCCATGAAGGCTTACAAAGAATCCAGCAAGTAGGGCCAACCCAGCTATGCCTTTCAGAAAGTTATAGTTCAGGGATTTGAATACTTTAGAAAAAATCTTGTACACAGACAGATTTCTAATAAAAAAAAAGCATTACAATAGTCTGTATCATGGGCTAGTACATGCTTTCAGGTAGGTAAATAGGAAGATAAAATCAAATTACTAAGCATTATCTTAGAATATTTTAGATATAGTGAGATTTGATGGCGATGAGACTGCTGCTTAGAGTGATGTCTAAGTGGGACTTCATACCCATCTCCAGAATTTCATCTGACCTTGGCTGGCCCATGTCTTGTGTATGCTGTCAAAACAACTGTTTATTTAAATTTTGTGATATATTCTGCTTGTTAAAAAGAAGTGAGGTCCTGCTTTTATACCATCTTCTCATGCTCGCATCTACTTCTACTATTCCCCTGATGGTGTTTAATCATTTTTGTTCAATTAGTATTCACATGACACCGTTCAGTGTAAATCACTTGTCTGTGTGAGCTACTGATATTGCATTTTTTATTCCTATACAACTTTTACTTTCCCCCAATGCTGTTAATTGCCACATTCCATTTTCTTATATGTGTAGGTGCTTTCCATTAATTTGGTGTCAATATTCTTTTAAAACTATAATTTACTTGCAATATATTAAAGCTCATATTCCGTATGTCAAGTTTTGTTTTTATTGTGCATAGAGCTCTGCTTTCCTTTCTGCATAATTCTGACCTCTTTAATTTAGTATACCAGACATTCTTCTCACCACAAGGTAGGGAAACTGACTCATGTCTCATTTTAATCTGGCTCTTTCCCTTTGAAAACTTTCCTGTGGAGAGGACTTTCCTGTGAATAGCCGAGCTTTTATCACCATCAGGAAATCTGCTGTCAAGAGCTTCTGGAACTATCAACTATAGAATACTTAAAATATAAAGTGTAAGGAATTAATAATATTGATGCATCTATCTTACACATACACAAATCTTCATGAGCAGAGATTCTATATTTCTGTGTTCTACTTAGTTTACCCACAGTTACACACACTCAATTTGTGTTGCATGAGAAAGTTATACAAGAACATTGTAACTCAGACATAAAGAAGGAAGAGCTAAGAATATAAAGACACCAAGAGGCTAGATTTCAGGGAATATGATAGGAGTGATTTAGAAGTAGAGATCAGCATAAACGTCAATCACAGTTCAAAAAAAATCAACAACCAACCTCAAATTGAAAATAGATCAATAATAAAAAACATAAATACTAAAGGTTTTTCATTCTAATATAGTTTATGCTTATTGCAGAATCAATGAAGGGAATTATTCCAATTCATTCAACCAAAGCTATAAAAAAAGTAGCACAATAAAAGCAATGAGTTAAAAAAATATATCCAGCCCCTCTACCTTGCAGGAGATATTGCCATCACTAATTGGCAACCTCCATTAGCTTTCTGATGCATCTAATTGTAATATTGAGTTGGAAGTGTCACCCCAGCCCCTGGCCTGCGCATTTGCCAAGCACTTGGGCTCCAATTCTCAGCCTGCCAAGAGCTTGGATTCCAACCCCTTCCTGGAAAGGGTCAGGACCACTCCCACAAGTTATTTAGGCTCGTACTGGAAAAAGGGACATGTTGTTTCTGGTTTTGTGTGTGCTCTCCCTCTGATTTTCCCTACCATGTTCCTGCCTTCCTTAGAGCATGACATTCATTAAATGTGGGCATTTTTTATTTGATCTAATCTGATTTGATTGGCGTTCTTGCACCAGGGGAGAGTCTTGATTAGGACATATTCCTAACACTAATGATGATGGCAATTACATATTCTGTATAAGATATTTGCATATTGCTGTGATAAAACACTATCACCAAGGCAGCTTATCCAAAAAACTAGTTTATTTGAATTTATGGTTCCAAAAGGATGACAGTCTATGTTGGCAAGGAGTCTGTGACTGAAGATGAGAATTTACATTATGAACTACCAGCTGGAAGCAAGGAGACATCAAGGAATAGTGCATGGCTTCTAAACACCAAAGACTGCCTCATTGATATACAGTAAGGAAAAATCTCCTGAACCCACTAACATCTGAGCATATCTGTGAACCCTACAGAGTCCTTCTTCAAAATGTTTTTCAGTTGTATTAATTCACTTGTCTTTCATTCATTTAATTGATTGAAGTAATGGGGTAGGAACAAAAAGCTTCATGCATCTACTCTACCTCTGAGTCACATCCCCAAATCAAGGATGAGTTATAAATACAGTGATAAAATGAGCTAGTCACAAAATAGATATGCTACATATTAATGGTCAGGCAAAGTGAAAGATACATTTGTGATTATACTTACATAAGTTCATAGAAAACGCAAAATAATCATAAGTCACACTGAAAGTTAGTTGGGCAAAGATGTGGAAGGGCAAGGCTTTAATAGAAACATGAGGGAGCTGTGGAGTAATGAGAGTAATGACTATCATTTTCTTTATACAGTTTTTTTTTATCAAAGTAGAAACTCTTGATCAGATTCAGATGTTGAAATACTTCAAATTTTACATGCAGAAGTATAAGTCATAATTGAAATTGTTGATTTTTCTTTAGTTTTTCTGTTTGACATTTTTATTTTATATCATTATGGCTTTTAAAATTCATTTGCTTTAGTTGATTTTTTTGGTTTTATTCACTTTTTAGTCTACTGACAAGGTAAAACAGAGGTGAATTAAGTAGAAGGGACACATCTCCATTTCTAGTTTATATTTTGAGATGATATGACTATATTGCATGTTATTTAAAAAATTTAAATTATACAACATTTACTTCCCATCTCAGCTATACCTGGTTTATCATAATCTAGATCTTAGTAATAAATATAACCTATCAGAATGTAAAAGTTAATAAATAGCTTCTGGCTCATAACCTATAAATCACTTTATTCTTCTAACTCAAAGGTAAATACAGAAGAATGCAAAAATTCAAACAATACATCATATGTTACAAAATACTGTTCAAATGCTAGGTGGCCTTATGCCTCTAACAGAAAGACACAAATAAGAATTGTGACATAGTGGCCAGATTTAGGAGTAATGTTCAATTCTACTGATAGAAGGATACCTGGAACAAAAATATCTCACTTTCATGAGTGTAACATTAGATAATTTTTGACAGAAACAGAAAAGTAGTCAAGTGCCTTCTGCATTATCTCCTCAGGTGCTCTTCTGAAATCCAATAAAATCCCCTCACTTGTTTGTTTTATATTAGGTTTAGAACTCTCTTATTTAGCCAAAAATGGGAGGTGCTGTGGAAACTTTTTCCTGCTAATAGCCTTTAAGATATTTGCCCACTTGAGCATGGTCTCTTGTATTATAAATGCAGCTGTAAAGCTTTCATGGTCTCTCTCCAGGCTGCTGTATTCAGTTCCTATTCCCTGCTCATGCAGAGGACTGCGATGTGTGAATCTACTCCTAAATAAATAACCCTTTACTCAATTCTGAGCTAGTGTGGGTACTTTATAGTGTCCATCTTCAAGCAATTGTATCCAATATCCAAGCTATTACAATTGAAGTATTCTCAAGGAGAAAACAGAAAATTTAGGGAAAATAGTTACAAAAAAGAGTAAATGGTATTTAATGGACCAGTAATCAGAAATAAGTACTGTGATCTCTTCTAGAATGAAGACTCTGGGTCTTGGAGTTTGGTGTATGTGGAAAAAAAAAGATGGAATAAGCCTCCAAAGAGCAAAGAGTAGCACAAAATGGATATATTGAGCACTTCAAATAAAAGTATGATGAGTGACCACTAATGTACCTTCAAAGTAGATGTAAAATAACAAGGAGTTAAACAGTAATAGAACTGTTTGAGTATCTTGCTTGTTTTATTGTTTAAAGATTAGAGGGAATGTAACCAATTTCATGTCACATAATCAGGTGACAATCATTTTAAAACACATACAAATAGATAAAGCTGTATGACCTCTCCACTGGATACATGTCTAGGTTGTCTGTTCCAAATAATTTACAGAGCATTAAATTGTACTATTAGAACAGGGGAATATTATGTAAGCACTTTTTCTGGAGTTCTCCTACTTACAGAATCTCACAACACTGTTAGATTTGCTCAAAAACAGAGAGGTGGAATTCCAGGCACAAAGTCTTATAACCACTTCCCCCCAGGTTTGTATCTGTATGTGTGTTTTTCCTCTACTTTTTATATATGTGTTTTTAAAAATTGTAATAGATTTTTATACAGTATATTTTGATCAAGGTCCCCCCCAGTTCATTCCAG
The DNA here is from genome assembly GCA_004026605.1 of Ondatra zibethicus. Lineage (NCBI taxonomy): Eukaryota > Metazoa > Chordata > Mammalia > Rodentia > Cricetidae > Ondatra > Ondatra zibethicus. The sequence continues at coordinate 22,420 of PVIU01007571.1, read as the reverse complement.
ATCCTTTCAATCCAATCCACACTCTTTCTTTTATGAAAATAAAAAAGTAAAAACAGGCATCTAAGAAATAAATTAATTAATTAAAATGCAGAAAAACAAACAACAAATAAACAAACAGGTAATAAGGAGCCAAAGGAAAAGCACAAGAAACATAGACATAAAAGCACACAAGTTTGCACACATAAAAATTCCATATAAGCACAAAATTGGAAACCAAAATGTTTAAGCAAAAATTATGTAAGGTAAAGAAAATGCCAGACAAAATATGTGAAAGAAATCCTCCAAAAAATATCAATGAGGTTGTTTGTATTGCCTGTCTACTGCTGGATATGGGACTTACCTAAGAGCAGTTAGTACACACAGTAACAGTTCATTGGAGAAAACTAATTTTTCCTTTTTGAGCAGTTTCCAGTTGGAAATAGCTTCTGGGTCAGAGACAGAGGTTTGGGTCTGCTTTCTTTCTCAGTTCTGCTACCCTGTCTATCCCAGGCCTGTGTAGCCCCTGTGCATACTGCACTGTGAGTTTATATGTGCATATGTCCCACTGTGTTTAGAAGGTGTGATTTTCATGGTGTCCTCCATCCCCTCTGGCTCTTCCATTCTTTCTGCCTTCTCTTGCACAGAGTTGCTTCAGGTGCAAGAATGAAGAGATCATATGCAGAAATTATGAAGTTGAATTTCAGGTTTCCTAACCAGTATTTAGACTGGAGAAAAATATTCGGTGTGAGCAGTTGTAGGTAGAAGCACTTTGCTGGCAATAGACTGAGGACCAATCCCAACTTCTGGAATGCCATTCAGGTCCTAAACTCCAGGTCCAATTCCATGCTGCATTGTTTCAGAAAAGGACAAAGAATGCAGAAGCTGTTACAAAACTTTTCTTTATAAGACTTTTATCCTTCAACTTCTGAGACAAGACAGAGCATATCAACACCACCATGGCCATGAGATAACAACAGAGGTAAGTGGGTCTGGTTCAGGAAGATCTACAATTCCTCCATAATAACCTGAAGCCACTTGCAGTTTTATAACTACTGATAAATTTGAGATTTTACATTCTTTTCCTTTTCTCCCGCTTTCCTCATATTCTTTTAACCCTTTCTTAAGAAAAAAACTATACTGTAATAAAAACTTTTTTCTTGAAATCCATGTCAAAGAGAAGATCATTCCTAGGATTAGATTTCACTTTAATTTTTAAATTCAAATAAATTTTATTCAGAGAATTTAAATTCAGTCACACAGCAAGTCTTTGAGATTGATTTCAGAGTATGGACAGTATTTATGTTTTGTAATATCTTCTGATGAGAATTGAACCTTCAGATCCTATGGGCTAAGTAAGTAGTCTACCACTGATCCATAGCCTCACTTCTAATACCCATATTTAACATACAAATAACATGAAAATTAAGACAACATCTCTTAAGAATGCATTAGAATATTTGCTTCTAGAGTTAAAGGCTAAAGATACATTTAAATTTAAATTACGTATAAAACAAAAATAACTCTAGCCTGTAAGCCCCAAGTGCCCAAGGACACATAACTTTCTGGAATGCTGGGGGCTGTTTTTATTTAAGATAACAAGTCAGGTGTTTTCACTTCTGTAAACAAGTTGCCCCTGGGCAACAGCACACCCTGTGTCTTGACAGGGCACTTTTGGTCACAGGTGTGCAGGAGATGTGGGGGCAGCTGTAAACATGCCCCTCATTGGACAAAAGCTGGAAGCCCATAACCTTGTAGGTTTTGCCCTTCTAAGTACCTGACTATTGCATTTCAGGGAAATCCCAGGTATGGACCTGGCTAGTGTCCATCATCCTGGCCAGTAATTAATACAGTTTACTTCAAATTTGGCTCAGAAATTGTGGTAATGGTATTAACCTGGGATTAACATTATCTATTTCAAATCTTCTCTCCTTCTATACTTGATTTTTTTCTCCTCTTTCCTTTATTAGTCTGATTTCCATTTGCCTTTATTCTCATAACAAAATTCTAAGATTGATTACATGTAGCAAATATGTAATATGTTTTACTAAAGTGCAAGTAAAAATAAGTAATGCATGTGTAGGCTCAAGAGTATAAAATATTATTAGCACATATGAATTAGGAAGTCTGATTTATTAAAATGCTGTTTTGGTTATTTTATATAGCTATAGATTCTTCGAAAATATTTTTATTAAAATGTTAATAATTGGGAAAAATCAGTAATAAATTGCTATAAAATGAAATTAAGAAGTTCTCCAAATCTTCCATGAAAATGAAATATTTATACATTTGGCAAGTGGCTCTATGTTGTCTGAGTTTCTGTCCTGTCTGGTTCCTGTCCTCCTACCAGGTCCCACAGACATTTAGCCCCCAAAAATCACACAGAGGTCTATATTAATGATAAACTGATTAGCCCAATAGCTCAAGCTTCTTATTAACTCTTATAAATTATATTAACCCATTATTTTTATCTATTTTAGCCACATGGCTCAGTACCTTTTTCAGAAGGGCAATCACATCTTCCTCCTTCTGTGGTTAGGAAAGGACTGGGGAAGAATTTTGGCTTTCTCCTTCCCAGAATTCTCCTGTTCTCCTTGGCCTGCCTCTACTTCCTTTCTGGTTGTACCACCTATATTTCATGCCTGGCTACTGGCCAATCAGCATTTATTTAAAATATAATTGACATAATACAAACCATGGTCCCACACCAGCTCTATGCTCAGTAAATACACATATGTGAGGATACGTACAAGTACGTATATGTAAGTTCATATTCACAGGGTCATGTTTATTCCTTTTTTGATCATAGAATTTCAAAACATTTTCATAAATTATATGAAATTGAAAGAAAATTACTAGAATGCAGTTCTAAATTTAAAACCAGTTTATTTGAAAGCAAATCTTGTTCCTAACACTGTATAGTACAATACAAGGGAGTCAATTTTACTCTGAAGGTTCCTTTTGTACAATATCAATATAGTAATAGAGTTTAACTGAAAAGTTTTGTTATAAAAATTAGTTTTCACAGTCATAAGACAGGTCATTTAGCTTTTACTACTTTCACATAAGACATTAGTTGAACACTTTTGGTGTGTGCTTTTTAAAAGTTTACTGTTGTGTGTTTTGTGTATACCTGATATGGCATCAAGAAGAAATATTTCCTTGCCTCATCTTAAGGAAAACAACATTATAATACATGTCCTTTATATTTAACAATTATTTATAATTATCTGGAAAGATGCATGCAATATAAGGAAAATCAACTGGTACACTGGAATACTTGACCAGGATTCTTTCCTCTGTTTTTTAATATGCTGAACAATTCAAGTTGTTTGGTTTGAATTTCTGTATGATTATGAAAATCCTGAGTTTCCAACATCTCAATCTTCAAATATACTATCCTGAAATTTTGTGTATTATTCATGTAAATAATAACCTATTCTAATATGTTTGCCAACTTTTATTACCTGAGTTAACAATCTAGAACCAAAATTATATTTTTAATTATGATACATGCACATCTCAATATTTTTCTACTTGTTCCTTTATTTTCAGACATGATCTGATATAGACCAGGCTGACCTTTAGTCTCTTTTGGAAAGCATGACTTTGAATTTCTGATCCTACTTTTGCCAGCTCCCAAATGTTAGACTATTGGCGTGCTTGAATTTGCTCAGTTCTTATGGTACTTGTAATCATGCCTAGGGCATGCTACAGAAGCACTATGCCAATTGAGCCACATTTTCAGCACCCAGACACTTTTGTGACCATATGTTATACATGTGCAAGTTTATGAGAATTAATATAATGACCTGATTTTAGAAAAGAGGTAACAAAATTCTGGAACAAGGAAAAAAACTTTGAACTTCTATTGTAGGTAAGGCTTATCAGTGAAATTTTGCATCATTCAATCTTTATGATTTTTTTAATTTATTCATTGAGTAAATTTCTGAATGCAGACTATTGTATGTAACAATATGTATAGCATATTTGATATCCATACTAAGGTAACTTAAAAAACAAATTGAAATAAATTTTTCTAGTCTCCCAAAACAGAGCAGCCAATTAATACTATAATTACACAGTCACTGGTCACATCACACAGTTTTCTGATTAGCCAAGTTGTAATTAGGATAATTGTGCCCTGCTGTGTACTTGACTAAGGTTTTTGTCTTAGACTTTGTGTGTGTGTGTGTGTACATATCTTTCTATCTGTGTGTAAGTGTATTAAAACTATAATTATACCACATTTTATCTATCCATTCTTTGGTTGAGGAGCACTTAGGTTGTTTCCAGGTTCTGACTATTATGAATAATGCTGCTATGAACACAGTTGATCAAGTGTCCCTAGGGTGTGGTTACATATCTTTTGGGTATATGCCCAAGGATGGTATCACTGGGTCTTGAGGTAGATTGATTTCAAATTTTCTCAGAAACTACCATACTGATTTCCAAAATGGTTCTACAAATTAGCACTCCCACCAGCAATGTGGAGTGTTCCCCTTACTTCACATCCTCTCCAAAATTATCTTTTATCAGTGTTTTATTCTTAGCCATTCTGAATGGTATAAGATGATATCAGAGAGCCATTTTGATTTGCATTTCCTATATGACTAAGGTTTTTGAGCAATTCCATAAATGTCTTTTGGCCATTTGAAATTCTTCTTTTGAGAAATCTCTGCTTAGATCTGTACTCCATTTTTTAAATTTGATTCTTTGGTATTTTGATGTCTAGTTCTTGAGTTTTTATATATTTTGGGGAATAGCATTTTGTCAGATGTGGGGTTGGTGAAGATCTTTTCCTGTTCTGTTTACTGCTGTTTTTTCTTATTTAACATGTTCTTTGCCTTATCGAAGCTTCTTAGTTTGGGGAGGTCCCTTTTATTAATTGTTGCTCTCAGTGTCTGTGCTACTGGTATTATATTTAGGAAGTGGTCTTCTGTGATAATGTGTTCCAGGCTACTTCCCACTTTCTCTTTTATCAAGTTTAATGTAACTAAAGTTTGAGGTCTTTGATTCACACAGACTAGAGTCTTGTGCATGGTGATAGGTATGGATCTACTTACATTCTTCTACATGTCAACATACAGTTATGTCACCACCATTTTCTGAAAATACTTTCTTCTTTCCATTGCAAAATTTGGCTTCTCTGTCAAAAATTAGCTGTTCATAGGTATGTAGATTAATAACAGGGTTCTTTATTTGAATACATTGGTCCATATATCTGTTTCTATGACAATAGCAAACTGTTTTTGTTACTATAGCTTTATAGTAGAACTTGAAGTCAGGGATGGTGATGACTTTTGAAGTTGTTTTCTTATGGAGGATGGTTTGACCATCTTTTATATTTTCTGTAAAGTTGAGTTTTGTTCTTTCAAAGTCTGTGAAGAATTGTGTTGGGATTTTGATGAAGATTGCATTGAATCTATAGATTGCTTTTGGTAAGATTGCCACTTTATTATGTTAATTGAGAAAAACTTTCAATCATAATAGACAGAGAAAACAAAATATTCTATGACAAAACCAGATTTAAGCAATACCTGTTCACAAATCCAGCCCTATAGAAAGTACTGGAAGGAAGAGTCCAACCCAATGAAGTTAACTGTGGCCATGAAAACACAGGCAATAGATAATCTCACACCAGCAATTTCCAAAAAAGGAAACACACACACACACACACACACTACCACCACCAACAACAACAAAACAAAACAAAAAATAATAGGAATTAACAATCACTGGTCATTAATATTCCTTAAAATCAATGGGCTCAAACCATCTAAAATAAGACACAGGCTAACAGATTGTACATGGAAACAGGATCCATTTTTCTGATGCATACAAGAAATACACCTCAACTACAAAGACAGACATTACCTCAGAGGAAAGGATTGGGAAAAGATTTTTCCAATCCAATAGACATAAGAAACAAGCTAGTATAGCAATCCTAATATCCAACAAAATAGACTTCAAACTAAAATGAAAAGAAATGGAGAATGATATTTCATATTCATTGTAAGCGACTGCTACAGTTCTGGAGGGAAAGTTATCCTGACTTGTTTGGAAGTCAGGCTATACCTGGACTTATAAAGGGATGTTTCTGGAGGCTAGAACTGTAGTAGGACAGCTTTGGAGAGAAAGGTATCCTGACTTTTTGGGAACTCAGGCTATACCTGAAGTTGAAGAGCCATGGAGGATTTTCTTCCAGCAGGATTTAGTAATCCTGTGCCTCTCCTATAGAGAACTGTTCCAACTGAGTTTTGCTCTGTTCCCCTAAGGGAATAGCCTAGCAGAGCTATCCAGTTCTTATGCTCTGCTTTGCTATGGTGTTTTCTGCTTCCTCTGCTAAATAGGAAATCCCAGGAGAAATGTAACAATCGTCTCCTGCTCTGGTGAAAAGTTATTTTTCTGCTTAACCTGAAGGGAGTTTTCCAGCCGACATAGATGTAACTATTTCTTCTGGTTGTTTTCCGCTTAGTCTCCCTAAGGGAATGTCTTGACAAAGGTTCTTCTTAGCTTTTCTGCTCATCCCCTCTAAGGAAATGACCCAACAAACGTTCTTCTGCTTCATGCTGGTGAAAAATCCTCACCTAAATCTTTTTAGGAGATTTATTTGGAACAGAGGACTCAGGAGAGTGGCAGGCTCTGCCAAGGTGGAAAAGACAGCCATCAATTGAACAGAAAGAGGGGATTACATAGGGCTTCTTAGGGGAAGAGTTTCCCCAGGAAGAAGATTTTCTGTTTAGGGATTGTTTAGTTTTCCTGCTCAGGAATTTGTTGGTTTAGGTTTTTTTTTTTAATTTTTTTTTATTTTTCATTTTTAAATTGTTTTTATTTTTTGAAATTTTTATTTTTACTCTTTTTTATTACTTTATAAGTAATACCCATCAAAATTCCCACTTCCACCTCTTCCCACTTCCCTCCTGCTCTCCCACACCCCTTTCCCCCACCCCCTCCAGTCCTAAGAGAGGGCAAGGCACCCTGCCCTGTGGGAAGTCCAAGGTCCTCCCCTCTACATACAGGCTTAGGAAGGTGTGCATGCAAAGAGAATAGGATCCCAAAAAGCCAGTATGTGCAGTAGAGACAAATCCCAATGCCATTAGCATTGGCCCCTCAGTTTGCTCCAATTGTTAACCACATTCAGAGTCTGGTTTGATCCCATGCTCATTCATTCCCAGTCCAGCTGGAGTTGGTGAGCTCCCATTAGCTCAGGCACACTGTCTCAGTGGGTGAACCAACCCCTTGTTGTCCTGAATTCCTTGCTCATATTCTCCCTCCTTCTGCTCTTCAACTGGACCTTGGGAACTCAGACCAAAAACACCAATGATAGCTTACTCTGGAGAGGATGTGGAGTAAGGGGAACACTCATCCATTGCTGGTAGGAATGCAAACTTGTGCAAACACTTTGGAAATCAGTGTGGCAATTTCTCAGGAAATTGATAATCAACCTACCTCAGGATCCAGCAATACCACTCTTGGGAATATACCCAAAAGATACCCAATCATACTACAAAAGCATGTGATCAACTATGTTCATAGCAGCATTCTTTGTAATAGCCAGAATCTGGAAACAACCTAGATGCCCCTCAACTGAAGAATGGATAAAGAAAGTGTGGCACATCTACACATTAGAATACTACTCAGTGGTAAAAAACAATGGCATTTTGAATTTTGCATGCAAATGGATGGAAATAGAAAACACTATCTTGAGTGAAGTAACTCAAACCCAAAAATATGAATATTGTATGTACTCACTCATTAGTGGATTCTAGCCATAAACAAAGGACATATGGCCACAAACAAAGGACATAGTTCATGATCCTAGAAAAGCTAAATAATAAGGTGAACCCAAAGAAAACGATATATAGATCCTCCTAGAAATTGGAAGCAGACAAGGTCACCAGGAAAAAGTTGGGATAATGGGGGCAGAGGGTAGTAGAGGGAAGGGGAGAGGAGGAGACAGAGGGGAGAAGGTGAGGGTTGGGGAGAGCTTGGGGGAGTGGGATGGTTGAGATGGAGGAAGGACAGATATGGGAGCAGGGAAGGAGATATCTTAATTAAGGAAGCCATTTTGAGGTTGGCAAGAGGCTTGGCTCTAGAGAGGTTTCCATGAGTCCATGGGAATGTCCCCAGCTAGGACCCTGAGCAGTGGAGGAAAGGATGCCTGAATTGGCCTTGTTCCGTATTCAGACTGATGACTATCTTGAACATCACCATAGAACCTTCGTCCGGTGACAGATGGAGACAGAGACAGAAACCCACACTGGAGCACTCGTTGGTTTAGTTTTTAAATGGCAGAGCTAGCTCTGGTTTCAGAGTCAAACTCTGTTTCTTTCACTGTCCCTATTTAGAATTTTGGTTTTATTTCCAGAGCTAAGGCATATTTGTTTCATTGGCTATGGTTGTAGGTCCAAAGTGTGTTCCTTCAACTCTGGTTTCAGAGACAGGGTATGTTTTTTAGGTTCCAGATTCAGTGCTAAAATGTTTCTTTCAGTAGCTAGGGTTTCAGGGTCAAAGTGTTAGATTTCATGCTCAGGGATTGTTTGATTTTCCTGTTCAGGGATTGGTTGGTTTTATGTTCAATTGGTCAGGTCCTGAGTTGTGTCTGGATTTAGAGTCAAATTTTGTTGGTGGAGGCTGTCCATTCACTCCCAGCCACCCAGACCTGAATTAAACACCCAGAAACTGTATTATTACAAACCACTTGTCCTATTAGCTCATGCTTTTTATTGGCTGGCTCTTATATCTTAAATTAACCCATTCCTATTTAAACTGTGTTTCTTTCGCTGACTTTTTTAAAAAGCTTTTTGGTTCTAGTTTGGGGCCAAGGAATATTTCTTTCTCTCACTCTCGTTCTAGGATCAAAGTCCGTTTAATTGGCTCTGGTTTCAGGGTCAGAGTATGTTTCTTTGTTTCTTGATTCAGGGATAAAGTGTGTGTGTGTTTTCAATTGGCTCAGGTTTCTTATCCAGGATGGGTTTCTTTCACTAGCTTCAGTTTAAGAGCCAGAGTAAGTTTGTTTCATTAGCTCTGGACTCAGGGCCAGGGTGGGTTTCACTGGCTCTGGTTTCAGGCTCATGGTGAGTTTCTTTCACTAGCTCTGGTTTCAGAGCCACACTGGGTTTCTTTGTCCTACCCTTTTACCCTCTGCTTATTACAGGAAAAATCTATCAGGATGAAGTTTCAATTTTGAAATTTATGCCCCAAATACAAGTACACCCACATTTGTAAAAGAAACATTATTAAAGCTTAAATCAAATATCACCCCCAAACACTAATGGTGCGAGTCCTCATTACCCTATTCTCACTGAGGGACAGCTCTTTCAGAGAGAATCTTCAAAGAGAAATAAGGGAACTAAGAGTTGCTATTATTCAAATGGGTTTAATAGACATATATGGAATATTCTACTCATACACAAAAGAATGTAGTTCTTCTCAGCATCACATGGAACCTTTTGTAAAACTGACCACATACTCGGTCACAAGGCAAATCTTAATAAATATAAAAAAATTGGAATAATCCCTTATATCTTATCAAACCTTGTGGCTTAAAGTAAAAATACAACAACAACACTAATTGAACAAAGCCTAAAAACTAATGGAAACTGAATAATGCTCAACTATATCACCACTGAGTCAAGGAAGAAATAAAGAAATTAAAAACTTCCTAGAACTCAATGAAAATGAATGCAAAACATACCCAAAATTATGTGACACTATAAAAACAGTACTATGAGGAAAGTCCATAGCACTAAGTGTAAAAATAATTTTAAGAAATTTCAGACTAGCAACTTAACAACACACCTGAAAGCTCTAGAAAAAAAAAAAACAAACTCACCCAGGAGGAATAGATGCCAGGAACTAATGAATCGCTTGGCTGAAGTCAATAAAATAAAAACAAAGAGAACAATACAATTAATCAATTAAACAAAGAGTTGATTCTTCTTGAAAATCAACAAGATAGACAAACCCTTGTGCAAACTAATCAAAGGCTTGGAGAGAATATTTACATCAGAAATGTAAAGGGGGCATAAAAATAGACACTGGGGAAATTCAAAGAATCATTGGGTCATAAACTATACTCCACAAAATTGGAAAATCTAAAATAAATGGACAATTTTCTAGGTAGGTACCACATACCAAAATTAAATCAGGACAAGATAAACAACTTAAATAGACCTATAATCCCTGGATATAGAAGAAGTCATTAAAAGTCTCCCAGCTGACAAAAGCCCAGGACCAGATGGTTTCAGCACTGAATTCTACCACAACTTCAAAGAAGGGCTAATTCCAATACTCTTCAAAGTTTTTCTCCCAATAAAAACAAGGAATATTGCCAAACTCTTTTTATGAGGCTACATTTATGCTGATTCCCTAACCACACAAAGATGCATCAAAAAATGAGTCTTACAAACCAATATATTTCATGATCATTGATGCAACAATACTCAATAAAATATTGACAAACTGAATCCAAGAACACATCAAATAAAATCATCCACTAGGGTCAATTACGTTTCATCCCAACAATACAGTTGAACAATATTTAAAATTATGAAAATCTGGCAAAACTCACCTATCCTCCTGCAACCTCAGTGAGACTCTGAGACACAGCTTGCTACAATACAGAGGGGACAAAAGGAGAGTGACCAGCTAAGCGGCAGGACACCCCACTCTCTATGACCTCCAGAGTGAGCCAAAACCCCAGGCCTCTCCCCGAACTGCCGTGGCTTATCTATCCAGCCAGCAGGACAGTTTCCTGCAGATTAGGCTGTGCCAGTCCCCATCCACTTTACCTCCCGAACACTGTAAGCCACAAGCTGCATACAATTCCCAAATTCACCTATTCTCTGGCAACCACAGTGGAACACTGAAAAAGCATGCTACAATACAGAGAGGAGCAAGAGAAGAGTTTCCTGCTGAGAGGACCAAGGAAGAGGACTGAGAGAAGGCCAAGAGAGGAACTCTAAAACACAAGCTGTGACGGCTCAGAGTGGAACAGGAGAGTGAACCAGGAGAGAAGACCAAGAGAGCAGGCTAAGAAGAGACCTCAGTGGCTCCGTGAGACACAGACATTGACAGTACAGGGCAGACCAAGAAAAATTCCCAAAAACTCAGACAAGACAGTCACTAGAAGGATTGGACCAAGACACAAAGATACTGCTGGCATCAACTGAAGGAAGATATGTGTAGGTACCAATGCAAGAATTCATCCAACAACCTAAAAAACAACATAGTAACACTAGAACCCAGTGGTCACACAACAGGAAGACTTGATTATCCTAACCCAGAAGAAGCAGAAGAAAAAAATGTTAAACATAATTTTATGAAGATGATGGAGACCTTTAAAGAGGAAATGAAAAACTTCCTTAAAGAAATGGAGGAATCGACTTCCCACAGGGCAGGGAGCCATGCCCTCTTTTAAGGAAGCAGGGGGAGGGAGGAGGGGTGGAGAGGAGTGGGAGGGGACTGAGAAAAGGGGAGGAAATGTAAAATTTTTTTGAATGGAAAAATAATAAAAGAATATGAAAAAAGAAATGGAGGAAAAGACAAAAATATTAGAAGAAACTAATTAATCCCTCACAGAAAATAAAGAAAAAACAATCATGCAGGTGAAGTAAACAGTTTAAGACTTGAAGAATGAAATAGAGGCAATAAAGAAAACACAAACTGAGGGAATTCTGGATATGGAAAATCTGGGTAAATGAACAGAAACTACAGAGGCAAGCATAACCAACAGAATACAAGAGACAGAAAAGAGAATCTCAGATGTTGAAGATATTATAGAGGAAATCAATTCATTGGTCAAAGAAAAACAGTAAATTCAACAAAGTCTTAACACAAAACACCCAGGAAATCTGGGACACCATGAAAAAATCAAACCTAAGAATAATAAAAATAGAAGAAGGAGAAGATCTCCAGCTCAAAGACACAGAAAATATATTCAACAAAATCGTAGAAGAAAACTTTCTCAATCTAAAGAAATAAATCCCTATGAAGGTATAAGAAGCATACAGAATACCAAATAGACTGGACTAAAAAAAAGTCCCCTCACTATAAAATAATCAAAATGCAAAAGATACAAAATAAAGAAAGAATATTAAGAGCTACAAAGGAAAAACTTCAAGTAACATGTGAAGGTAGACCTATCAGAATTACACCCGACTTCTCAGTGTAATGAAACCATGAAAGCCAGAAGGTCCTGGGCAGATATGCTGCAGATACTAAGAGATCACGGATGCAAGCTCAGATCACTATACTCAGCAACGCTTTCAATCATCATCAATGGAGACAACAAGATATTCCCTGACAAAACCAGATTTAAATAATATCTATCCACAAACCCAGCCCTACAGAAAGTACTAGAAGGAGAGACCTAATCCAAGGAAGCTAACTGCACCCACAAAAACACAGGCAGCAGATAATCTCACACCAGCAAAACCCAAAGAAGGGAAACACAGAACCACTACCACCAAGAAATAACAGGAATTAACAACCACTGGTGATTAATATCTCTTAATATCAATGGACTTAATTCACCTATAAAAAGACACAGGCTAAAAGAATGGATATGGAAACAGGATCCAGCCTTCTGCTATATACAAGAAACACACCCCAACCTCAAAGACAGACACTACCTCAGAGTAAAGGGTAGGGAAAGGCTTTCCAATCAAATGGACCTAAGAAACAAGTGGGTGTAGCTATCCTAATGTGTAACTAAATAGATTTCAAACTAAAATCAATCAGAAGAGCTGGAGAAGGACACTTTATACTCATAACAGGAACAATTGGTCAAAATGAAGTCTCAATTCTGAATATCTATGTTCCTAATACAAGAGTACCCACATATGTAAAAGAAACATTACTAAAGCTTAAATCACCCATCAAATCCCACCCACTGATAGTAGGAGACTTCCACACTCACTTCTCACCAATGGACAGGTCAACCAGAAAGAAACTTCACAGAGAAATAAGAGAACTAACAGATGTCACGACTCAAATGTACTTAACAGACATATATAGAACATTTCACACAAACACAAAAGAATATAACTTCTCAGCACCTCATGGAACCTTCTCTAAAATTATCAAATACTCAGTAACAAAGCAAACCTCCACAGATTAAAAAATGGAGTAACATCCTGTAATTTATCAGATTACCATGGATTAAAGTTAGAATTTAATAATAACATTATGCTCAGAAAGCCTACAAACTCATGGAAATTGAACAGTAAACTATTGAACCACCCCTGCGTCAAGGAACAAATAAAGAAAAAAATGAAGACTACCTAGAATTAAATAAAAATGAAGGTACAATGTACCCAAACCTGTTGGACACTATAAAAGCAGTGCTAAGAGGAAAGTTCATAGCACTAAATGCCCACATAATGAAAGTGGAGAAACCTCACATCAGTGACTTAACAGTGTATCTGAGAGCTCTAGAACAAAAAGAAGAAGACACACCCAGGAGGAGTAGAAGAGAGGAAATAATCAAATTGAGAGCTGAAATCAATATAATAGAAACAAAGAAAACAATACAAAGAATCAATGAGTCAAAGAGCTGTTACTTTTAGAAAATCAACAAGATAAAAAAAATCTGTCAATGTAATCCAGCATATGAACAAAATGAAAGAAAAAACATATGATCATCTCATTAGAGACTAAAAAAGCATTTGACAAAACTCAGCACCCCTTCTTGATAAAGGTCTTGGACAGATCAGAAATACAAGGAACACATCCAAACATAATAACAATTTTCAGCAAGCTGACAACAAACATTATATTAAATATAAACTCAAAGTGATTCAAGTAAAATCAGGACAAGGCTGTTTACTCTATCTATATTTATTCAACATAGTACTGAAAGTTCTAGCTAGAGAAACAAACAACAAATGGAGATCAAGGGGATACAAACTAGAAAGGAAGATATCAAACTTTCGTTGCTTGCACATGATATGATAGGATACATAAATGACTCTAAAACTTCTACTAGGGAATTCCTACAACTGATAAACACCTTCAGTAATATATTGGGCTACAAACACGTTAATTCTGAATTTTTGAGAATTTTATACAATGTACTTTGAATGTATTCAATCCTCACAATCCTCTAATTCAGAGCCTCTACACCCTCCATCCTTTCCAACACAAATTTGAAATTTCCTCTCACTTTTTCTATTTATACACCCATTATAATTTATGTTGTTCATCTGGTCTTGGGGGTGGTCTCACCATGGGTTGTGCTCAACCTATCAGGAGTCATATCATTAAAGAAACTGGACGCTCCCTCTCCCAGGTTTTTAACCAAGATTTAGCCATCATCTTTGTAATCCTATTATATCATGTTATAGATAATTGTTTTACCACATCCTTAAATAAAAAACTCTCAAAATAATCTAATAAAGTTTTGCTTCTATTTCAAATTGAATAATTATATTGTTAATTCAGTTTTTGAAAGTATGAAGAGTACAGTTAGAATATGTACAACATTATAATTATAATAACCAAAGGTATTTTTGTTGGTTGAACCTATCAACATGCTTGTTGAATATACACTTGAGGTCTGTTATACCAGAAAATATGATGGACCTTCTTAGAATTATATCCAGAAATTAGTACTGCATTTTCCATGAGCAACTCTCTACATTCATTTATGTGTATATTGTGGGCAAGGGGGGATAGGTGCAAGATATATTAATCTTTTATCTTGTTTCTAACTGCTCATTTGCCACCTTGTAGCCCACTTAAAACAAAATAGGTTTTGTCAAAAGCTTTTTCAGCATTTAATGAGATGATCATGTGGTTTTTTATTTTTAGCTTATTTATATGGTGGATTACGTTGACAGATTTGTGTATGTTGAACCATCCCTGCATCTCTGGGATGAAGCCAACTTGATCATTGTGTATGATGTTTCTGATGTGTTCTTGGATTCAATTTGCCAGTATTTTATTTTTGCATCAATGTTCATGAGTGAGATTAGTCTGTAATTCTCTTTCTCAGTAATGTCTTTCTGTGTTTTGGGTATTGGGGTAATTGTAGCCTCATAAAAATAGTTTTGCAATGTTCCTTCTGCTTCTTATGTGTGGAATAATTTGAGGAGTATTGGTATTAGTTCTTCTTTGAAAGTCTTGTAGAATTCTGAGTTGAAACCATCTGGTCCTGGGCTTTTTTTGGTTGGGAGTCTTGATGACTGTTTCTATTTCTTTAGCAGTTATAGGTCTGTTTAATTTGCTTATCTGGTCTTGATTTAATTTTGGTAGGTGATATTTATCCAGAAAGTTGTCCATTTCCTTTAAGTTTTCCAATTTTGTGGAGTACAGGTCTTTGAAATATTACATGATGATTCTCTGTACTTCCTCCGTGTCTGCTGTTATGTCCCCCTTTTCATTTCTGATTTTGTTAATTTGGACATTCTCTCTCTGGCTTTTGATTAGTTTGGATGAAGGTTTGTATATTTGTTGATTTTTTTTTGAAGAACCAGGTCTTTGTCTCAATGATTCTTTATATTGTTTTCTTTGTTTCTATTTTGTTGATTTCAGCTCTCAATTTGATTATTTCCTACTGCCTAGTCCTCTTAGATGAGTTTGCTTCTTTTTGTTCTAAAGTTTTCAAATGTTCTGTTAATTCACTAGTGTGGAATTTTTCCAGCTTCTTTATGTAGGCATTTAGTGCTATGAACTTTCTTCTTAACATTGCTTTCATTGTGTCCCATAAATTTGGGTATGTTGTGTGGTCATTTTCATTGAATTTTAGGAAGTCTTTAATTTCTTCCTTTATTTCTTCCTTGACCCATTGATGATTTAGGTGAGTATTGCTTAATTTCCATGTGTTTGTGGGTTTTCTGGAATTAGTATTGCTGTTGACTTCTAGTTTTATATCATGGTGATCTGATAACATACATTGGGTTATTGCAATTTTTTGTATTTGTTGAGGTTTGTTTTGTTACTGAGTATGTGGTCAATTTTTGAGAAGGTTCCATGAGGTGCTGAGAAGAAGGTATATTCTTTTCTGTTTGGGTGGAATAGTCTATAGATGTCTGTTAAGTCCATTTGAGTCATAACATCTGTTAGTTCTCTTATTTCTCTGTTCATTTTTTTTGTTTGATTGACATGTTCAACGGTCAGAGGGGAGTGTTGAAGTCTCCCACTATTAGAGTGTAGGGTTTAATGTATGATTTAAGCTTTAGAAGTGTACACAGATGTACATAGATTTATCTCCTGTACACAGATGATAGAAGGGCTGAGGAAGAAATGAGAAAAAACAACAACCTTCACAATAGCCACATATAGCATAAAATATCTTGGAATAACTCTAGCCAAACAAGTGGAACACTTGTATGACAAGAACTTTAAGTCTTTGAAGAAAGAAATTAAAGAAGACACCAGTAAGTGGAAAGATCTCCCATGCTCTTGGGTAGGCAGAATTAACATAGTAAAAATGGCAATCTTACCAAAAGCAACCTACAGATTCAATGCAGTGCCCATCAAAATCTCAGCAAAATTCTTCAAAGACCTCGAAAGAATGGTACTCCACTTCAAATGGAAACACATAAAACCCAGGATAGTCAAAACAATCCTGTACAATAAAAGAACTTCTGGAGGCATCACAATCCCTGACTTCAAACTCCACTATACAGCTACAGTACTGAAAACAGCTGGGTATTGGCATAAAAACAGACAGGAGGACCAATGGAACCAAATAGAAGACCTGGATACCAATCCACACATCTTCAAACACATGATTTTTGACAAGGAAGCAAAAAATATCAAATGGAAAAAAGAAAGCATATTTAACAAGTGGTGCTGGCATAACTGATTATCAACATGTAGAATAATGAAAATAGAGCCATATCTATCACCATGCACAAAACTCAAGTCCAAAGGGATCAAAGACCTCAACATAAAGCCAGCCACACTGAACTTTATAGAAGAGAAAGTGGGAAGTACACTTGAATTCATTGGCACAGGGAACCACTTCCTAAATATAACCCCAACAGCACAGACATTGAGAGAAACAATTAATAAATGGGACCTCCTGAAACTGTAAAGCAAAGGACACAGTCAACGAGACAAAATGACAACCTACAGAATGGGAAAAGATCTTCACTAACTCCACATCAGACAGAAGTCTGATCTCCAAAATATATAAAGGACACAAGAAATTGGACACCAAAAGAACATATAATTCAGTAAAAAATGGAGTAAATACCTAAGCAGAGAACTCTTAACAGAGGAATCTAAAATGGATGAAAGACATTTAAGGAAATGTTCAACATCCTTAGTCATCAGAGAAATGCAAATCAAACACCTCTGAGATTCCATCTTACACCTGAAAGAATGGCCAAGATCAAAACATTGATGACAACTTATGCTGGAGAAGTTGTGGGGAAAAGGGAACACTTCTGCATTGCTGGTGGGAATGCAAGGTGGTACAACCCCTTTGGATGTCAGTGTGGTGATTTCTCAGAAAATTAGGTAGCAACCTTCCTCAAGACCCAGTATACCACTTTTGGGTCTATATCCAAAGGATGCTCAATTGTGCCACAAGGACATGTGCTCAACTATGTTCATAGCCAGAATCTGGAAACAACCTAAATGGCCCTCAACCGAAAAATAGATAAGGAACAATGTAGTACTACACAGCAGAAAAGAATAACAACATCTTGAATTTTGCAGGAAAATGGATGGAGCTAGAAAACATTATTTTGAGTGAGGTAACCCAGACACAAAAAGACGGTTATCCAATATACTCACTCATAGGTGGTTTTTAAACATTAAGCAAAGAAAGCAAGCCTACAAACCACAATCCCAGAGAACTTAGACAACAATGAGGACACTAAGAGAGACTTACATAGATCTAATCTACATGGGAAGTAGAAAGTAGAAAAAGACAAGATCTCCTGAGTAAATTGGGAGCATGGGGATCTTGTGGGAGAGTTGAAGAGGGGAGGGGAGAGGCAGGGAGTGGAGCAGAGAAAAAAATAGAGACCTTCTTTTCCCTATAGAAGAGAAATCCATATGCTGAAATCTATACCAGTAGCTATAAATGTAAATAATAAGTAGGTTTGGTAACACACTCTCTAAGGCAACCAACTGAATTGCTTTTCTTTCTTAGGCTCCTATTCTCCCCACCAAAGGCTTTTTATCCAGTTTTCTGGTATTATGTGTGTATTTCTTCCATTAGAGTAGTTCTGAAATCCAACTAGAAAGTGGCTGAAGATATGAAAAACAGTCATACCACTATTGTGCTCTGGGCACATCTTGGATGGTGTGTCTGTATTTTATCACACATTTCACAGTTATATGAGACTGCTGATAAGTTTTTCTTCTAGGAACCTGTATACCATCTTCAAGCTTTATGAACATAAGAAATCAATCAGGGCATTTCCAGTTTGGGTACATCTTGATTTCTGTGTGTCAAAAAACTGAAGTGTTCACTGTTACCAGAATAGCAACCTTTGACAACCATGAAAGGTCATGACAGTATGTATTCTTTTGGTAGTCTGAGACCTCTTTAACCACCAAGCTGTAAGGAGGTATCTAATTCTTGGTAATAGGGCTTTAATTAATGTGAAATACACTCTCAGAGATGTGTTCAGAAATGTGTCTTTTATGTGATTCTAAATATACTCATTAAAATTTATTGATGAAGATTTGCTGTAACACAATAGCTTCAGTATTCTTTTCTGATTAGATGATAGAGGAATAAAACATATAATATCAGATCTATTATGTTATTATTATTTGTAAACCTAAGATTTAAGTAATGAACATTTGGTTTAATAAATCATATGCTTTATGTACTGTAAGTACTTTTTATAAAAGTACCTTAAATCCTATGATAAAATACAATAAACTCTGATTTTTTTGTTACTTTACAAATTATTCAAACTTGTAAAATCATATAAATATACATCATAGTAGTTGCATTTATTATTTATCACCTGGAATGAAAACCTAGGCTGATATTGGCATGGTATAAAATTATGTACAATGAAAGATATTGGCAGTGGAGAGTTCCTGGGGAATTATTTCTGGAGAATGTGGTTTCTTGTGTTTTTTTTTCAGCCTATTCACACACATTTACTCAGTAAAGAAAACCAGTCATTCATTCCTAAATTTAAGCTCACTCAATTTCTCAAGACACGGGGGAATGAATACAGATTTTGACACAACAGTCACACAGTTAGTCCCTAGCTCATGAACCTGTTCCAGACCTTGCTGCAATATAAGACTTCCAGAGCCAGAGCTCTGCTGCCTATATTTATATCAGCATTATTCTCTTCCAGACTACACCAATAATGGTTTGTTATGCTGTTTCTCATAAAACAATTCTGAAAATGCAAAACCCTCATTGTCAGGTTTAGCACAGCAATATTCTCACATCTAAATACTGATTTATTTCTTCATTTTATTTCCTGTTATTGAAATAAAAAACTAATAAAAAGAAAGTTTATTTGGCTTATGCATTAAGTTTTCAGTTCACCAGTAAGAGGAAACCATGACAGAAGGAGTTTTTTTGAAGTAGGGGTCTATTTAGCTCTGGCTGTTTTGGAATTTTCTCTGTAGATAAGGCTGGTCTCAGACTAAGAGTAATCTATTGTAGCTAACCACATTACAGATACATGGCTGTCAAAAGGAAGATAGCCATGGACTAATACATACATGCTATTGCTTAGCTCAGTTTTTCACATTGTCAACCCTGTGGCATTACATCTTCCCACTGAACACATCACGCACAGCTTGTGATTGACAGATAACAGCCAAAAAAAAAAAAAACTCTTCATTTACAGAATTGCTCTGATTGTCCTTAATAACAGCTTTTAGTTTGTTAAACAAAGCATTTTGTCTGTATCTAAGGAGGCAACAAAGCACAAAACTGAAGTGGGAGAGTTCGCTGATGATCATGTCTTTCTGCCCTGTCTCTCTACCATGCGACTGTAACCACATCACCTGCTGGCCAAGAAAGACTATTACACCTACACCAATTCACTGAAGTTGCCTAAGGAAGGTAAGTGAATTGATAAATTTGAAAGTTATATAATGATTGACAATATTGCCATTTAACAATGGAATTTATTAACCATTTTGCTTACACGATGGATGGTACTCTGCAAGGCTTATGTGATTTTCTTTATACAGCTTTTTATTTGATTTGGGGGATTAGCTTTGTTATTCTTATTATAATTTTAAGAAAATGGTTTGATAACACAGCCAAGAATGAGGCACTTTTAGAAATGATAAAGTCTTTACAGACTAATAATGAACAGCTAGCTAAAAAATTAATATCATTGAAAAGAATAACATTAATTTGACAGACAATATTCAATCCATGTCAAAAGGGCACTGAAAAATTATCTGAAAAAATTCACACTGTTGAATTTAATAATCAGAATATGTTAAAAATTTATGATAAGTTAACAGATATGGTATCTTTCCAGGAAAGCAATATGTATGCCATCCAAATAATGTCCAAAGATGAGACATTTTAATTATCATACAAATTTCATATCTTGAAATCATGTGCAGAATAAGGACCAGAAACTAAATTAACAAATGAGGGCAGTAGAACAGTACACTGGACAGGAGACTCAAACTTTACAAAAGGCAGTGGTAAAAAGATTTGAAATGATTGAAGAAATTATCGAAACTGATGATCAGGGAGAAAAGGTACAAGAACATGATTTAGCCTCACCAATATGTGCCAGATTCTGGGATGACTTACACAAAGTTTTAGCTGCTTATCTGATAATCTCCTCTGAAAAGCCATCTGGTACCAAATACCCTAAGGTATTCAAAGAATGTAAAAGGTGACTTAGAGGTATGAGTGATCTAAAGGAAATTAAGCAAGAAATAGTATCTTATGGTTTGCATTGACCATTTCATAGGAAAATGGTGAAAACGTGGGCTTCAAAAATAAGGGTACCCTGCATGATTGGTTTCATTTAGTTTCAGCAGTTCTCAAAGATGGAGCACAGATGCTATTTATGTGCTAATTATGAGAACAGGCAAAAATTTAAAACAACAGGGGAAAGCAAAATGATTTGAGGCTTCCCAAGATCAAATTCTTGTCAAGGGCTATTACTCAGAAACACATGACCAGGCTCTATATGATGAACACACTTTGTTTCCATGTCACACAGAAATCTTAAAAGATGTGAAAGGATTCAAGAACCAAGAATATATGATTGAAGAATTGAATTATATATCAGGGTTAAACAGGGTCAGAGAGAACCTTTTAGTGACGTTTTACAAAGACTAACTTACAATTAGTAGTAACAGACCCAGAAGCTACACAAGTACTTATTGAATCTCTGGCTTTTGAAAATGCCAACTTAGAATTCAAATAAATACTTGGGCCTTTAAAGGTCAGATCAGCACCAATGGATGAATGGATCCTGCATACAATTAATGTTGAAAATTCTGATTTCAGTACTAAGGCTTGGGTAGGAGAAGTGATTTCAAATGATATGAGGAGACACCAAAATGTCAAATGTTTTAATTGTGGTAGAATAGGACATCTGAGAAGGGACTGTAGGCAAAATATTCCTAGAAATAATGTCTCCTCTGAAATGACAAAAAGTATGCAGTCTGGAATATCTTTTGGAATATGTAGGAGATGTGACAAAGGCTGACATTGGAATCTGTGAGTTCCCATTTAATAAAGAACCCTTTATTATACCCTATTTAGAGCTAGTGTGGGATTCCTTTATTTGTATGCTCACACATCTGATGCAGTCCATTTCATCTAATAGAGAACTCCAATTTACATTCTTTCTCCACATAATATCTGACTATGGATCTCTGTTCCCTCTTCCATCCTTATCCATCAGAGAAATGCCAATCAAAACAGCTCTGAGATGTCATCTTACATCTGTTAGAATGGCTAAGATTTAAAAAAAAAAGAAAACACAAATGGCAACTTATGCTGGAGAGAATGTGGAGCAAGGCAAACAGTCCTCCACTGCTGGTGGGAAGACAACTTTGGAAATCAATGTGTTGGTTTATCAAAAAAACTGGGATTCTACCTCAAGACCCAGCTATACTGCTGGTAGGCATATAGCCAAAGGATGCTCAATTATATCACAAGGACACTCATTCAACTATGTTCATAGAAACGTTTTTCATAGTTCCCAGAACCTAGAAACTACCTAAATACCCCTAATCTGAAGAATGGATAAAGAAAATAAATGTGGTACATTTAAAAATTTAAGCATTACTGAGCTGTTAAAACAATGATGTCAGATGGCGAGGGGATGATTTTTTTATATCCAGCCTGTTTGGTGTTCTGTATGCTTCTTGAACCTTCATAGGAATATCCTTCTTTAGGTTCGGGAAGTTTTCTTCAATAATTTTGTTGAATATATTTTCTGGGCCTTTGGAGTGGAATTCTTCTCCTTCTTCTATCCCAATTATTCTTAGATTTGGTCTTTTCATGGTGTCC